>PVJA010017467.1:0-41613 GCA_004027025.1 Myocastor coypus | reverse complement strand
GGTGGGGCCGAGGGAGGAGCCCGGGGTTTCACAGTAAGGGCCTTAGTGGTGGCAGGAGTTGGGGTGAGGAAAGAGTTTACCCAGGGTGGCGGGTGTTCGACCAGGTCTTGCCAGACGAGGATGTAGGCGAGCTGGTCTGGGTGACCATCTCCTTCTGGTGGGAGGATCAGGGATTTTACCGCTTTTATAAGAGGGAGGTGGAAAGTTCCTTCCGGCGACCATGAGACCTGAAAAGAAGGCCACTCGGAGCGGCAAAAAGTTATCCATTTCCCTTTTTTAACAATTAAAGACAAATTGTGAGCTGTGGCTCGGACCTCAGGCCAGTGAGCCAAAGTTAGATCCAGAGGTCCTGAGGGGGCTTGTCCCATCTTGTTGGGAAGAAAGAGTAACGCTTGCGCAGTGAACAGACAGACAGACAAAGACAAAGTAAGAGGTGGGGAGGGGAAAGGAATGCGACTCCAAACCAAACGGCCTAAATCGGCCCAAATGGCGTAAATCAGCCCAAATGGCCTCTCACCCCCGAAGGAGTAAAAGTTCCCTATTTCTGTCCGCGGACAATGATCGGTCTCTCAATAGAGAGATCAACAAATGTCCCGAGAAGGGACATGAAAGGTCTCTCGAGAGGAGGAAAAAGAGAGACCTACAAACATCCCCGAAAAGGGACTCGAGAGAGACTAACAAACGTCCCCGAAAAGGGACTCGAACGGAGGTCCGGACCTTTCACTAATGGAGTCAGAGACAAACGTGAAACACAGAAGGAAAGTAATACAAAACAGAAACAGGCGTACGTACCCCAGAAGGCAATCTGCGACCGTTAGAGTCAGCCTCCTCCGGGTGCTCCCGATCCCGGACGAGCCCCCAAATGTTAGGTCCTGGAGACGTCGGGAGAAGGATGAGCCAAGAGTCGGTGCCTCAAAGTGTTACCGAGCTCTTTTATTATAAAGGTGTTATAGCGCTTTTTCTGGCTACGCCGGCGTAGGGCCACACCCCGAGGAGAGCGACCCCGAGCCTCGGTGTGCACGGGTTTTTATAGGCTGTCTATGCTAATGAGGGATTCAGCAAGCAGGTTTTACAGAAGCCAATAGCGTATGTTATTCGGGGGATTGGGGAAGGTGATTGGGGTGTTTCGGGATGGTGCGGGTCCTGCGGGCAGCTAATGGAAAGTGAGCCCTCGGACAGCTAACGGGAAAGTGAGCCCACGGGCAGCTAATGGGAAAGCGGTGACTTTATTCTTGACCAGGAAACCAAAGGGGAAATTGGAACCTAAAGGTCTCAGAAAATAGAAAACTTAAGGAAACAGGAACTCACTTGGGTCTTATCAGGAACTAAGCAGACAAGCACTAGTCATCCATAAGTATGCATATATATATATATATATATATATATATATATATATATATATATGTATATATATATATATAGATAGATAGAGATATAGATATATGTATATCACTCCTAACAGTTGTACTTCTTCATAGCTTCGGGAGCATCCTTGGTGACTTGGTCATGGGTGGCGTCCCAATTCTCTATGCCTACGTCATAACTACGCAGATCTAGTTCCACATAAGGAAAAATGAGTTTTTCTTTAGTCAATTCCCAAATGATTCATGTCATTTCATCTCCTTGCATCTCTACTACAGAACCACCATGAATTTTTTCCAGACAGTTTTGCTAATGATAAACCTCGGGGTGAGGCCTGAGAAGAGCAGTGGGGCAGCCATGGTGCACACATATTCTCACTCATGCACACGTACAGTCCCTATTGGGCTGGCGTTCGAGCTTTGAACATTGAAGGCTGCAGACCAAGGACCGAAAGGCCTAGCACATCTTCTCAGTGTCTCTTGTCCTACAATCTTCTCCTTTGATGAATTATATATGTGCATATTTCTACAGATGGAAATGTTTGGAAGAGCAGAGATTTACAATCTATAAGACATAAAACTCTTCTTCAGTGGAATCTAGAGAGATGGAAGAGGTACAGAGAGCACTGTTCCTGCAATGGGGACACAGGAAGCTGCCAGAAGAAGAATGGAATTTTTTTTTTTGTTGGCACAGCTTCTCTTAAACTTAGCTCTTAAAAAATGGCCCTCAGACTTTGTTTTCTTGGTTTCCATGGAGCCGGTTTACTCCCAAAGGTGGTGGGTGTTGGGCTAGGCCTAATGGAAACAGCTGAGAAATTGAGTCATTGTACTTATCCTTCAGGTGGTTGAGGGGACTGACTCTCCCAAGGCATAATTTGGAACATTAGTACTCATTTTGATGCATTTCTCCCTCCCTTTCCTATTATCCTTTCAGCTTTAGTCTCTAAGAATTTCCCTCTTCCCCATAGCCCATGAATAGCACAGTCTGTACAAGAAAGAGTTACTAATTGTATTTGTGTTGGCAAACCTGCCATCACTTATACCTGAGGAAGTCAGAGAATCCCAGAATCCTCTTCAATAAACATAACTGGTAGCTAAACTCTGACTGGAGAGATGTCGATAGGTGTAACATGCAGGCGAGACATCAATAGGTTTGCAAGTCTTGGTTTAGTGGGATTTATTACATTTTTCAAACTTTAGAGAGTATATAGAAGAAAACATGATCTAACCTTTGAAAATACGTAGGCATTGTCTCAGTTACTATTCTCTCGTTGCTGGGACAAATACCCGACACACAAAATGAAGGAAAGAAAGGTTTATTTAGCTCACAGCTACTGGAGGTTTCAGTCCATATTCAGCTGGCTTCAAGGTAGAGGGGCACAGGGCAGAGAGCAGCAGTTCATGGCAGTGGAACAGCAACAATAGCAACAGACCAACAACAGCAACAGAGACAAGTCTGTCTCTGTGTCTCTTTTATAGCACACTTGGCTCTCTGCCTCAGGCTATCGGCTGTAAGCCACACCCATTATCCCAGCAGTACTCAGATCCATAATCCAATCCTGGCATCACCCATAATCCCAGTGGATCATGAATTAATCTCAAACTCTAGAAGTCCCCATCCCATGACTGCATGAGGCTTTTGGGGGATAACTAGGCACAGACCATAAGAGGCATGAAGAGAAAACTCCTCATGGTAATTGCATGACTTTAGCAGATTCAGCCTCAAAGTAGTGAGAAGAAACACCTAGGATATTACTGCTGATCGTAATAATTCAAATGGGAAGGATTACTCCATAGCATATGCTTACAAATGATTACTTTGCTTGCTAAAACTCAAATTGTGTTGCTCCAGTCCCATTTTAAAGATTTCCAGATGCTTGCCTTAAACTGGTGTCAATGGAAGCATTCTGTTATTTCTGAGTTGTTCTTTCATTATTTCTCTCACACATCCCCAAAGCACCTCAACTGACTTTCCAGGTCTTCCTTCTCTGACCTGGCTCCTACTCATCCACACTTCCTGCCCATAAAGCTGAGTGTGGAAATAGATCTCTCAAACTTGCTGGATTTGAATGTTTCAAAAATTCCTTGTTTTAAGGAGCTAGGGACACCTAGCTCCACACTTATAAGTGTGGAGGGTGATATCCTTTGCCCCTTAGAAGCACAGATATCTGAGCCTAAATCTTGACCATATGACTTGTGTCTAATAACTCACAGCATTTTCTTTTGGGCAGTCTAGTTAGTGTGAGATCTCTGACCTCAGTGTTCCTGTAGAAGAAACCCAACCACACCAATGTATACTACCTACCCTTTGTTCTCCTACTCTAGCACACAGCAAACTGAATGGTCTGAGATATGACATGACTTCTAACCTAGCAATTATCCTACCATGACAGGTGTGCTTGTGTACAGACATGCATGCGCCTGTATAGTTTGCATGATGCCTCATAAGGTAGCATGATGCTATGTCACATGCGGTGGAGCTGACACCACAGGAGAAAATTCTGAAACGATGAAGCTTGGAAGTTTGTATAGGAGATGATGGCATAGTGTCTCTTACCTCTGGAGATAAAAAGGCTTTCTGTGGAACAAAAAGACATGGTTTCTATGGCGAAGAAAGGGTTTTTATTTTGCATGATAAACTACTGACTCTGAGGAGGGAAAACTCCAGGGGACACTGCAAAGTTCAGGGTCTGTAGACATCATGCCAAGGTGTGTGGCCTCTGAATTCATAGGCTGAAAGATTAACTCTGCAAGGTTACAAGTGCCTTGGGAGGAGGGGATGAGATTTATGTGTTTGTGAAAAAGGCCCAAGGGACTTTGCTTGCCCTTCCACTATGTGTGAGGACAG
Organism: Myocastor coypus; assembly: GCA_004027025.1. Classification (NCBI taxonomy): domain Eukaryota; kingdom Metazoa; phylum Chordata; class Mammalia; order Rodentia; family Myocastoridae; genus Myocastor; species Myocastor coypus. The sequence continues at coordinate 37,404 of PVJA010017467.1, read as the reverse complement.
AATGAGAAAGTGCCACCTCTGAACAGAAAGAAGAACCTCACTAGGCCCCATAGCATTTCATTTTGCATGTCCCAGCCCAGAGAATGCAAAGAAACAAATCCATGCATTTAGAAGTTACCTAGTCTATGGTATTTTGTTATAGGAATAAAAAAGCATGGAGATCTTTAAATGCAATCACACTTTAATCTGGGTGCTAATGATTTTTTTTCAGAAAGCCCTGACTACATGAAAACATTCAAGAGGCATTGTCTCCTGATATCAACATGCTTCCCTTTTCTGTAAAAATAAAGATACAAATCTTGGAGTGTAGGTCAGTTACAGAACACTTGCTTCATGTGTGTCAGGCCATGGGTTTGATTTTGGCCCTGAAAATGGTACATCAAAGAAAAGGAAGTAAAGGCCTTGCATGCATGAGCCATGCTTGAGACTTAGCTCAGTCAGATCTAAAAAATGACTGTAGTAATTTATTGCCATTAGGATGAGTTACACACATATCTGTCTGTGTCCAGGAAAACCAAAATAATTGTTGTCATCTCCCTGTCCCCCTGTTTTACATTGTGTACTGGTTGATATATTGTATCAACTTGGCTGTACTGCCTCGCTGTTTCACACTGTGAGCCATGAGGGCCCTGCCCCAGAATAACTCAGTTTAGACTTTATCTTCTGGATTTCTGCACAGACTCATCAGCCTCCAGTTTGGACCCTTCTGCTTTCCATAGCAGATTCTTCTGCCTTCTGTTCCTGACACAACGGCTGACCATTAGAGACTGTTAGGAACTGGTGGAAACCGGTTAAGAGTAGAAGAGATCAGTAGGGATGGAACACTGTAGTGGGTATAAAAGCCTTGGGACTGAAACCTTCAGTTAGCAGTGTGTAGACGCTCTCAGCACACTTTGCCACCTGACTCTGGGACTGACACATCTTGTGTTATATCTGTTCCTCTAGTAAACCCTGACTAAAACACCCCCTCTCCTTCCTTCCTTCCTTCCTTCCTTCCTTCCTTCCTTCCTTCCTTCCCTCCTTCCTTCTTTCCTTTCTTCCTTTTCTCTTTCTTTCATTAATCTTTTCTATGACAGATATTAATTGGATATTGACTTTGTGACAAATACCATGCTAAGTACAGGAAAAATTGTGGTTTAACAAAACAGGCACAGTCTTGAGACCTAAAGTCTAGAACAGCTTATAGACCAGTTATAAACAAAGCATTATGATAAGATCAATACTCACAATGTTAAAGCCGGGCGTGGTGGTGCACGCCTGTAATCCCAGCACTCAGGAGGCTGAGGCAGGAGGATCGGTGCAAGTTTGAGACCAGCCTGGGCTACAAAAGTGAGCTCAAGGCCAGCCTGAGCTGCATAGTGAGACCCTGTCTCAAAAAGACAAAAAAAAAAAAAAACCAATGTTAACATTTACGAAGGAGGAACCATGGTACCCTTAAGAGGGTGTACTAAGAGAAACAGGCCTCATTTGGAAGTGGTACACATGAACACTTTAGGAAATATAGTTCATGAAGTATTTGAGCTAATGCTGTTCTTGAAAGTCATTTGTTGTTTATCTGAAATTCTAGTAGACCTGTTTCCCTGTATATTGTCTGAAGCTGTTTGTGTAGGAGAAGATGGAATCATTAGAGAAGGCTGCTTTAGGGAGTGACATCAGTTCTATGGCCTAAAGGGCAAGTTGGTGCTCCCCAGGGTGAGGGATGCAAGGATGGAAACTGATGACACAGGCAGACAAAGCAAGGAACAAGGAAAAAGAATGCGTGTGTATAGAGGTCAAAGATTCTGAAATCCTTGATTATCATGTCAGGAGTGTAAGGAGTAAAAGGGAAAACAGCCAGAGAGATCCGGGTTCATAAGGCTAGAGTCAGGATGTTAGAACTTAAACAGAGGGAAATGCAAAACTCCCTGAGCCTCTCCACTATTCTCACCAATAGAGCAAAATGAACAACATTTTCCTGTGGTAATTGTTGCTCGGCTTTATGATAAAATAAATGGGATCTTGACACTGAGCTTTGAAGGTAAGAGGTGTTGGGAGCAAGAAGGAATAGCATCCAGAGCAGAGCACTTTGTTTCTCTCTCAGGATGAATGGGGAGCAGAAGTGCGATGTTTGCGCTCAAGAAATGCAGAATTCCACCCAGCGCTCCTCTCAGATTGTCAGAGTGCTGACTGAAGATGACACAGGCCCTGCAGAAATATATGTCATTGGCCAGCTCAAGGAGGTCTTAGAGTGCAATTCTAGTGGAGGTAAGTACAACCGGGGTTTGACGGCGCTGGTAGCATTCCGGGAGCTGGTGGAGCCAGGAAACAGGACGCAGACGGTCTGCAGCAGGCCCTGACTGGGGCCTGGTGTGTGGAACTGCTGCAAGCTTTCTTCCTGGTGACAGGTGATATAATGGACTGATCCCTTACATGGAGGGGACAGGTCTGCTGGTATCAGAAGCCAGGAAGAGGTTTGGGCGCTGTCAGTGATGCTCTCCTGCTGGAAGCCTGCATCTACCACCTGCGGAGGTTCCACCGCCGGGAGCAGCTCCATCGCCTGAGCTGCTTGGGCTCTTCCTGCACACCACCTATCAGGCAGAGGTCAGGCAGACTCTGGACATTATCACCCCACCCCCCCAGGACCATGTGGATGTCAGCAAACACATTGAAAAAAGGTACAAATCTATTGTCAAGTACAAGACAGCTTTCTACTCTTTCTACCTGCCTGTTGCTGCTGCTACGTATACGGCTGGCATTGATGGGGAGAAGGAGCATGACAATGTCAGGAAGATCCTGTTGGAGTTCCAGATCCAGGATGATTTTCTTGACCTCTCTGGGGAACCCGGTGTGACGGGAAAGATTGGCACCGACATCCAGGACAGTAAGTGGAGCTAGCTAGTGCTGCAGTATCTGCATCGAGCCACTCCAGAGCAGCGCCAGATCTTGCAGGAGAATTATGGGCAGAAGGACGCAGAGAAGGTAGCCAGGGGAAGGCGTTGCATGAGGAGTTGGGTCTGCTGGCTGTATTTTTGCAGTATGAAGATGACAGCCACAAACGCACCGTGAACCTCATCAGCAACACGCTGCACCACTACCCCCAGGCAGCTCCCTGGGACTGGCAAACGAGCTCTAGAAGCTGAAAAAGTGACATGGAGAACACAAGGGCAGGGAGGGCTCAATAAATTATTGTGTAACAAAAGAAAATGAAGATAACAGCTGATTATCCAACAATTGCTCACATACATAGGCTTTCTGGTTATTATTAATTTATAGATTTTGGCACAGGGTCTCATTATTCAGCTTGGCCTCATAGTGATCCTCCTATTTTCAGCCTTCCCAATGCAAGGATTGTAGGTGTGTGCCATCATAGCTGCTCTTAGTGGCTGGCTGAGCAGGCCAGAGGGCTGTGCTGGTGTGGGCTGTGGTGCCAGAAATTGAACCAAAGTCCCTGTGCTTGCGTAAGCAGGTGCTTAGTCCACTGAGCTATCTCACTGGCCCATAATTCTTAGTTCTTCCAAACAAGCTGAGAACAAATGGTAAGTAGGTGCTGGGCATAGCATCTGATAGATGTTGGCTGAATTCAGTGGTTTACTTAATGGCTTCTTGCCAGGAAGATGGCAAAATATTTATTAGGATCTTTCATACGTTAAAAAAAAAAGCACAAGAATTACATTTTCATTGAGTTGTTAAGGTTTTCAGAAAAGATAGATGGCCATGAATCCATCCATAGCTGTGCCTAGTCTATACTGTTCCGAAGCAGCTAGCCATATTAGGAGAGAAGTTAGTGACTAAAAATAGACAGGTTACTCCTTTAATAAAGTTGATGCCCATATTCTAATTCTTGCACAGAAGTAAAACTTAGGAGGCATCTATAGTATGCATCTTATGACACATTTAGTTAAAATGGATCAGACTTGAATGCCTTTAATGATTTTGTTTTGTCTTTCTCTGTTAGAAGAAAGAAGCAGATTTAAGAAAGCAACCTATGAAAAGGGATTAAATTTGAAAGGTGAAGCTTCCTGTTGCCTTCCATATGGCAAAGGAAACTGTGCTTTCTGATAATGTCTGTGAGGCATCAAACTTTGTAATCATCAAGGAAAGATGTGACTGTATTTAGAAAGGCCATGTTTCCTCACAAGAAAGGAAATGACATGTTTTAGAAGTGTTGACAACTATAAGAGCAGAAATGAAAATATGAATGACTCCCAGGTAGAAGATTCAGCGAACTTCTACCTCCTCAGTGGTGGTGGATTTCAGATGCTAGCGTGTCTGCACCAGATGAGGAAACTCTGCCTCCTAGGAGGCTACAGTCTGAAGGAAAGAAAGGAAAGGTGTGATGGGAATGGATAAAACTTGAGGGCTCAGAGGGGTGGAGGCGTGATGTCGTTTATGCGTTGATCTCAGTTTTTCAAAAATAGCCATTTAACATTTTTGAGTAAAGAATGCAGGACAGTGATAGCTTCTGAAGGAAAGGAGGGACACTGAGTGAGTTACAGCCATACACTGCTTTAAGAGTCCTGTTTTCTCTGTCTCTGTGTGTCTCTGTCTCTGTCTTCCTGTTTCTGTTTGTCTGTCTGTCTGTCTGTCTGCCTGTCTGCCTGCCTGCCTGTCTGTCTGTGTGCGTGCGTGTGTGTGTGTGTGTGTGTGTGTGTCTGTCTGTCTGTCTGTCTGTCTATCTCCTCCCCTGCCATCTCCAATTTCTGAGAAAATGCATAATGACTACACTGACTATCACAAGCTCCATTCTCTGTTCAGTTTCAAAAGATGAACTCAGACCTAGTTTGTAACAAGCCTTTGTAACTATGAGAGACACAATAACAGGCCCACAGCCCACCATTAGGAACATTATAAATAGTAGCATGAAAGTGGTTTGGATAAAATGAAAGTCAGACTTACCTTCCTTAATGAGCTCAAGTTTATTGAAAACTAGGACCCACCATAGATATAATACATTGTTAGTGGTGGAAAAATATATATTTTAGGAGATTAAGAAATTTAACATGTATACCTCTGTAAGAGAGATTAAAGTTTAGAATTTAGATATTATAAGCATTATTGATAGGTTTGTCTATTCCAATAGATGAATTCTAAAGGTAGCTATTTTTTCCAGTTAATTTGAAGTCTAGTGTCTAACATGGTGCTTGGCATATAACAATTGGCAAGAAAATGGCTTGGAATTACTGGACATGCCATTGTGGACAGAGGATTTTTCATAGGTAAGTAATATTTTTAAGTCCCAGAGACCCTTATGGAACAGAACTGGGAGAGACAGAAAAAGGGGGGGGGGAAGAGAATAAGTAATGAACAGAAAGATTCTGCCTATGGCCAGATATGATAAATGTCTTACCAATATGGGGCAGTCTTTTTTAATTTTCTAGTCTGTTAAGGTGGTCTCTTGGAGCCCTCTTTATCCAGGTGAGCACATTCAGTCAACCATGAACCAGAAACATTACCAAAGGAGTTTCATCTTTACTAAACATATATGCACTTTTTTACTTGGTATCATTCACAACTATTTCCATAGCATTTATATTACATTAGTTCTTACAGGTAACCTAGAAATGATTTAAAATATATGAGAGGATGTACATGAATTATATGAAAATGCTATGCAATTTCTTAGAATAGATTTGAACATTTTGGTACCTTTGGGGGTCTTGGGACTGGTCCTGTGGGGGCATTTAGAGATGACCACAATCTCTATGGTAGTATAGCCTTCTAGAGATTCTATTTCGGGCCTTCAAAAGAACTCTGCGAGTCATTGTTACCACATATGGCTTTGAAAGTAGGTTTAGTTAATTTAGAAAGCTGCTTCCTTTGAACACTTGTGAAAATTATCCAGCAGTGAGTGCTTTTGATCCAATAACTCCACACCTAGGAATTTATCCCAGAAAAGAATAAGTATGGCTATTATGAGGAGATGTATATCATCGTTCCTGGAGCCAGAACAGAGTGACATATTTATCCTCGCTGCCTTTTTTACTACTACCATTTCCTAAGAGTAGAGCAATTCCTGACCAAACTACTGTTGACCACCCCGAAGCAAAATCCTAAATTCTCCCTTGTTCTGGATGTGAATTGTGCGATGCTGGTTAGATATATGAGAATGAGCAGTGTATGTTCTTCTAGCTGCTCAGCTAACCTGGCCTGGTGACTTTTCTCTCATGGCTGGGCCAAAATACCCAACACCCAAAATGAAGGGAGGAAAAGTTTATTTAGCTCACAGTTAGTGGAGATTTCAGTCCACACTCAGCTGGCTCCAAGGCAGAGTGGCACATGGCAGAGAGCAGCAGTTGATGGTGGCAGAAAACAGTAAAACAGCAAGAGCAGAAAGGGAGAAGTGGCCGCAAAGCAGCAGAGGCCGAGGCAAGCCTCTCTCCTTTCCTTATGTTGCCATCAGGCTCTCTCCCCAGGGCAGGAGTAGCACTCCTATCATAGTCCCAGCAGCCTTTCTATCCATAATCTTAGCATTGGATCATGAAATAAACACAAACACTAGAAACCCACCCCAATGACTACATAAGGCTTTGAAGAACAGCTGGACATAAACCACAAACTAACTTCTAGGCTTAGTTGTGCAGAAAGGCCTACGTAAATGAGGGGCAAAGATGAATCCCTTGGGGAGTTAGAGAGGAAGGAGGATAAAGAGGGAAGAACTTAAAGAAAGAAGCAGATTCAGAGGCTCGTAGCCAGAGAAGAACATTGAAGTACTTATGTCAAGGAAGAGTGTTTATAAAGTTGGTTGCTATGCAGTGTGTTTTATATAAAGGTTCTCTTTCTTCTTGTCATAGTATATTCTGGTTAATATTTAAAATCTGATTGAGGCATTAAACAAAAGATTAGGTATAGTAAAAGAGAGTATGAGTCAACAGAAACCAGATCTGTGCTCGCCACCTCCTTCAAAAATCCTAAAATGTAGTGTAGGAAGAAAAACAGAAAATGTAACAGGGAGACTGATTGATCTTAAACTTGTATTTAGAATTTAACAGAAATCAAAGCTCTATAAATTTGTAAGAAATCAAATAAAAAATTGAAGAGCAACAGCAAGAATGAGCAAATCGAATTTATCATGCCTACACCCTGTGCTCTGTATAACTATTATGAGGACAACAATATGTAATGTGTCAATTATTGCAAATTTACTAACATGTTTTGAAACGATGACATTGTTATTTCTTATTAAAAGTAATAAATAAAGTTTAAAAAAAATCTAAAAAAAAAAAAAAAAAAGAATGAGCAAATCCCCTGAAGGGAAATACGGAGCAGATGTCAGGCAAGCAAGGAAGGCATTCAGCTTCATGAAGATGATAGAAGTAAAATAATTTTTCCTTTAGCATATCATTTTATGCCCAGCTGGTTGGCCAGCTCTCTTTCCCTCCCTCCCTTCCTTCCTTCCTTCCTTCCTTCCTTCCTTCCTTCCTTCCTTCCTTCCTTCCTTCCTTCCTTCCCTCCTTCCTTCCTTCCTTCTTTCCTTCCTCCTTCCCTCTTTGTCTCTGTCACTCTCCCTCTGTCTTTCCCTCTCCCTCTTTCTGTCCCCGTTCCAGTCTCTTCTCCTTCCCTCCTCTTTTCTGTTTCTCTGTGTCTCCCTCTCTGTCTCTCTATGTCTCTGTCTCTGCCTGCCTCTCTCTCTCTGTGTCTGTCTGTCTGTCTGTCTGTCTCTCTGTCTGTCTGTCTATCTGTCTGTCTCTCTCAGCGTCCAGCCTTGCCAAAGATAGAATTAAGGAAAGCTTGTACTTGTAATGATGGAATCTAGCTTGGCGTAATCCCTGGGGAAAACAATTAGCATGCATGGTGCAAAATGGCTCTAAAAATCTCCTGGGAATATTTTAAAGATACCGCTCTTGTACTTTGCATGAGGAAATGGGTGTAAAGATTTATGCGGCATCCTCATTTTTCATATTGGAAACCCAGGAAGCAACGCCTTGTTTATTGTCAAATTCACACCTCAGGAAGGTGTTTTACTGCAGCAGAGGTGTTTTAATTAGTGTGCCTCTCATATCCTCCCCTCCACAGGAAGAGGAGTAAGTTATTGGAGTAAGTTTGCCATAAGGAAATGAAGTTGCATAACTTGGCTCCTTTCTCTATTTTTCTTGGGAATGCACCACCCTGCAAGAAGAGCACACAATTGTCTTCTGCTTTCCAGAAGTTGTGGAGTGAATCTCACCTCCTCGGTGTGGGGAGGAATCAGCTGGTGGCATTGGCCTGTGACTTGAGCTCTGGGACACATCAGGAGGCCACAGACATGAAACATTCCCAATACAGTCTTTACTAATAAAGCAATACTGTTTTGATCTCCACTTGGCATTTCTGTCTCTCTCTCTCTCTCTCTCTGTCTCTCTCTGTCTCTCATTGTCTCTCTGTCTCTCATTCTTTTTCTCGCCCTTGCTCTCTTGCTCTCTCACTCTGTCTCACTCTTTCTTGCTCTCTCTCTTGCTCTCTCTCTCTCTCTCTGTCTGTCTGTCTGTCTCTCTCTGTCTCTCTCTCATTCTCTTTTTCTCGCCCTTGCTCTCTTGCTCTCTCACTCTGTCTCACTCTTTCTTGCTCTCTCTCTCTCTCTCTCTCTCTCTCTCTCTCTCTCTCTGTTTTTCAGTACCAGGGACTGGACTCAGGACCTTGCACTTGCCAGGTAGGCACATATTCTACTGAGTTTTCTCCCTGGCCCTTTTTTCTGTTGTTATTCTTAAAATGTGTATAACTATGTGTATAATCTCTATTGGACCTACTTTCTTGCCACGTTGAGAAGATAATACTACTCTGCTATTATCTTGTTTTAAAATTCTTTTTTTTCCCTTTCTAAAATAAACACATAGTGTAATGTAGGATAAAGAGACATTTGATGTGGGTAGGGTCATAGGCCTATGTTCTGGAAATAGTCTGTTAGCTGTATCCATGGGGTTCCTTATTGTTAAGGTGGCTATGCTCACACATATATGACTGCTTTTAGACAGTAGGACTGTGCTGCGTATGCGTCACTTTGGAAGAGCTAAGCCTTTGTATGCCTTCTTGCTTTCCTCTTTCTAGTTGCTAGAACACAAGAATATCAGCTTCAACTACGAGTTCATCTTTCACGTGGCAAGCAGCAACTACCGAAGATGTGCATTCCACAGCAGTCCGTCTGCAGGTGCCACCCATTCTGGCCCCACAAGTTCTCTGCCCAGGAAGCACTGTCAAAATCCATAGTTGCTCCTAAGGTTAATTTTCCAGGGGTCTCTTCAAAAGAGCAAGAGTGTAGGCCGGCCAGATTCTGTCTGTGGACCCAGATATCTCTATATTTGGTAAGTGCACCAGTGCAGCGAAGGCCAGTGCAGCGCAGAGAGCCGGGATTTAGCTCGCTTGGTTCTCCCATCTCAGCTGCAGTTATCTGGACACATCTCACTCTTCTCCTGCTTCTGACTCTACGCTGTATATTGATGTAATAAGCCGTATAGTTTGCACATCCTGTCTTTCCCTACGAACCTCTCTGTTCTGTGACCCCAGGGATAGTTTGCCTGATGATGTCACTAGAAGCTCCTTTTCTTTGTATAAGGTAATTTCCCACAAGGTAAAACACAATTCTCATTATTTGGTTAATCTCTGATGGAGAAAATGAGCATTATTTCTTAGGTTTCCATATCACAAATCCTATCAACAGATGGGTCCATGTATTGTAATCTAGCCCTATTTTTAGACCTACATGGTTATTACAATAACCTAAGTAGAGTTTAATGTGACAATGAGGATACATATAAATATTTAATATTACATCTATAAAAGCTTAAGTACTAAATGACACACACAGTGAGATCCATTTGTATATCACTGACGACTAGTGCTCGAGATCCACTCAAGCCTGCCTTCTTTCAATAAGAGAAGAGCTCCTCACCAGGTCCAGGCATGTGGCTAGACTCTCCGAACCTAGATGCAACCCTGAGTTAAACTCTGGCCAACATGAGGCATGTACATTACACATACAACTTTCGTGTTTTGTCCTCAAGTGCGTAAAGGTGCTGCAACCTACTGTGATCTCTCTTTCCTCTTTCCAGGCCTTGATTGCAGCAATGATAACATCCACCAAGGGTTCACCCAAGATGATGCTGTACTAAAAAAAAAAAAAAAAGCACCTCGATCTGGGATAAACTTATGGGGAAAGGTCTCTGGCCTGGATGGGTATCGTAACTCCAGACTCTTTTCTTAACCATTAAGCTCATGAGTGCTCATCATTCTAATCTAGCTTTCCATTTTATGCCTTGTGGTTAAACTTTTCTGCTGGGTGGTTAAGGGCAAGTTTAAGCACGACCTGTATAGCAAAACATGTAACTTTTGCATCTCTTAAGGTCAATCAAATCCCCTCAAGATGTACTTTGGAACTATGTACAGTGCTTTGTAGAACTGTTGTCAGGGTCAACCATCTGGATGAGTCACAACCATTGCTTGACCAGTTTGTCCTCTGTGGAAGCCTGAGAGAATGTTCTCTCTCTAGGTGACTCTCCTTAGGCACACTATACTGAGCTATAAAAGGCTTAAATCAACAGCTTCTAACATTGCCAGTTTTACCAATAACCCACTGTGATTATTAAATATTGAATTATACATGCAACTACTTTCTCTTAGTTCAATGAGAAGAAATTTGGTTGTACCAATAATGATTTGAAAAATTATAATACCTACATCCTGGACTCTGTATAAGTAATAGGAGGACAACAATATGCATTGTATCAAATATTAAAATGTACTAATAATGTGTTTTGAAACTGTCACATTGTCATACATTGTTATTTCTTATTAAAAGTAATAATAATCCCAGCACTCGGGAGGCTGAGGCAGGAGGATCGGTGTGAGTTCGAGACCAGCCTGGGCTACAAAAGTGAGCTCAGGACCAGCCTCAACTGCATAGCGAGACCCTGTCTCAAAAAGAAAAAAAAAAAAAAAGTAATAATAATAAAAAATAAAAAATAAGTAATAAAGGAGTTCAGTAAGGGAGCCAGATAAAAGATAACAAAATAATGATTCTGTGAAATGCTAAGTATCTATTGGGAATGCATTTTTGTGAAACAGAAAATCTGAATTAAGCAATGCCTTTATATTTAAAAAAAAAGTTCATAAGTGACTGCATTTTGGAGTTTTGTTCTTCTAATATATCCTAATTAATATTATATAAAATGACACATTTATCTTATTTATATGTGAAATATGCACATTTGTGAGATGCTACACATCAATGTTAAGATAAAGGTTAACTCTGGGGAAGTAGATAGTACAATAGTTAAGATTATGCAAAAGTAGTTGACCTATAACTACTAAGGGGAATCAAAAAATTCACTCCAATCTAATTTCATTATTTTGGCTTAGCTTGCTCACTATATGTCATTTTCTTCCTTAAGATTACAAAATGATTGCTGGAATCCAGATATCACAAATAAAAGGTAAAAGGATAGAGAGGGAGAAGGCGAGAAAGGATCATGCCAAATTTTGCTCGTTTAGGTAGATTTTGTGTTAATCTTCCCCCACACTCCTCATGTCTTCCTGTACTCCATTCTGTTTTTTGCCCTGTGCTGTGGCTAAAGTAATCCTGTTTTATGCATGAATAACTTTTCAACCCTAAAAATTCAATTCAGACTGAGGTCCTTCACAATACAGTAATTAATTTCTCCGGCTCCATGTCCTATCTGTCCACACTTGCAAGCAAAGCTTCAGGCAAATCTAATCTTTTAGTTTCCACAAATTACTATGCTCTTTATTGTTTTTCCTTGGCAACTACACTACCTTTATTAGATGAATTCTTTCTTCACTTAGCTATTTCCTCATTTTCCTTTAAGAGTGTCCATCACAGACCTCTGGAATTTTGAAGACTATTCATGACTCTCAGTTTGAACTTAGCATGTTATTGATAATTCTTTTCTTTGTAATTTAAGGAAGGGCCTATAGAGTGTTCAGGGTCTCACTACTAGATTAGATTCAGTAGTGATCCACCTCCTGATAGTCTCCCAAGAGCTGCTAGGGATAAATTTTGAAGATACTCTATGCGTGCACCTATACTATATAGCATTAATCACATATCTTGCAATTATCTGTCCATCTCCTCTACAGATACTTGTTCAGGGAAGCCAATTTCTTTTACCTCTACTGCTTGGCATGTATGTACTGCTTAAAATATAAGAAAACAACATACTTTGCCATCTAAGCCAGCATGGTACTGATTATTCCTTTACCAAAACAGGTGCAAGTTGGGCAAACTGCAGCATCTGATCTTCCTATCAGTAAATGCTTGGTAATTCTGTAGATACTTTTGGAATGGTGCATGTACATGATCAGAATGTAGACACCATTATATTAGAGTTTAAAATATATTTCTCACTTACCAGACTTTTACTTTCTTCATGCTTTCAGCACCAAGCATGGTTCCTGGTGCACAGTGTGTTCACAGAAAATGTAGAATTAGTGAATAAATACACACTACTAGTACTGATGACCTGCACAACTTTCCCTGGGAGAAACTCTCACTGTACTGGAGAGATGTGTTAAAGATTTCTGAGTCACATAAGGAAATACTTTCAGTTGAATGCACAAGAAAATTCTTTCACAGAAGGAGCTATGTGAACTATAGTATTTTTGTTTTGTTTTGTAGTATCAAGGATTGAACTGAGGACCTTGTGCTTGCCAGGCAAGTGCTTTTTTACTGAGCTATCTCCCTGGTCCCTGCACTATTCTATTTTCTACTGTAAACCTTTCCTTATGTGACTTGTTCTTGAAGGGGGTTCTTTCCTCTTGCCTTATGGAGGCTTGTGAAATCATGTAGTACTCAAAGTTAATCATAAATACTTCATCTTCTAAAACTACAGCACAAGACAGTATGGTTACTCTGGGTAACTGTGTAGAGATTCTGTGTACCTAAAAAAACACATAGCATTTGAAATGTCTTTAGTTTGCAAGAAAGATCAAATATACCAGAACTGACTACTACATTCCTGAACATTTCTTGGCTACTGATTCAGCTCAGTCAGTTCACTTTCTAGAGAACATTTCTTTGTTACCTTTTTCCCTTGTCCTTTATGATTAATCAACTTGAAGATTTTTTCCCCACTTGTGTAGGAGTCCTCTGCCTACAGAACTATTCTGTGCTAAAATTAAGAAATACTTTGAGTGAATGATTAAAAAAAAGAAAGCCTAGATGATTTGTAGAGGCCTTTGTTTAAGCTCTGAATTTAAACCAATTACTTCCAGACATACTCATTACCTACTAGCTGTTCCAAGTTTCCAGAGTACAATTAAACTTAGCTAAAATATATGAACTTGTTGGTTTACACTTATTCAGGACGTATACAATCAGGTACGAATACTAATATTTAGTTATGGGCCTAGGATGAAGGGTTGCGGTGGTTGTGTTCTTGAGATATTTTTAAGTATGATCAAAACTATGGTGAATGCTCAATTTTAGAAATATTTATTTTGTATTTTAGGGAAAGGTCTACAGGATGTTCAGGGTCTCACTACTAGATCAGACTCATAGTGATCTGCCTGTTTACAGCCACCCAAGAGCTAGGATTACAGGCACACACACCACCATGCCCAGTCTCAATTGTCTTCTCAGTGTGCCCTGGGGGCAGGGCTGGCATGGCAGGCCAAGGGATTGAACCCTCAGCCCCTCGGCCTGCTTTCAGGCACTTTAATCCACTGAGCTATTTGGCCAGCTCTAAAAATATTTATTACTGTAAAAGAAACACTGCCATTGATTCCCCTGAAAATATTCCTCTCACTCCAAACATATTTTATCACTGCATTCTTATCACTTTCCAAAGAAATTCAGAAGTCCTGTTTTTGTGAGTGTCTGTTGTCCTGCTATGTGACTTCTTCCATGCCCTGAATCAATTCAAAATGTTCACCTTTGATGGCCACTTTTACTTTGAGGAAGATCCAGAAGTCACAAGGTGCCAGTTCCAGAGGATCTGTTAGCTGAGGACATACTGCATTTTTTTTTTTTTTTTTAAATAGGCTACATATCCATTGGATATAACTTGGCAGGAACATACACTGTAATTTTTAAAAATCACACCTCATAAATATTGATGAACTGCTTCAGAAAGTGGCAGGAATTATGGGATAAATGAGATGAAAGTGAAAGTCAGTATTTTGAGGAGGATTAATGGCAATATATCTTTACTATAATATTTTTAAAAAAATGACTTACCGTATATTTGATCATACTTCATATGCATGAACATAGAAGATGAGAAGTTGTATCCTAGGACAGCAGGTAAAGGTTCCAGGTTCTACATTCAGTAGAAATTCTATTAGAGAAGTTTCAGTGGACTTGTGTCAGCTAAAATAAGCAGAAAACATTTGCTCCTCCCTCCCCAACAGGGTTGACATCTAGTCAGAAACCATGACAAATCCTTATTAAAAAATTTAGACTAAGTTGAGGGATTTCCAGGCTTTGTGCATACTAATCATAATTGTCTTTGTACAAAGAATCAAATTCTTCCGAACTCCATCAAATGAATCTGAGTTATTTTATACTGCATACTTACAACCAAAGAAAATTAGATCTAAGAGGGTCTATATTAGGAGGACACTTGGGTATATCACTACTTAGCCAGGAAACTTACAGTAATTAATTCATTTCTCCTTTTCCTCACCTTATTATCCTCAATGATAAATGTTAACTAAGTGATCTGTAAATTTAACAGAAAATAAATGACCCTTCAAATTTGAGGCCTGTTATAGTAAGGGACGACTACATATTCTGACCACTAGTCGTCCTTCTTGTGCTGAAAATGAGGGAGACGGAAGTTCTTTGAGTTTAGCTCGTCATGCATATATCCAAAATAGATGTATGCCTTTGCCATTCTGTGAGCATTATAGTTACTTTAAAAGTTCTTTGTACAGGTCTAGAGCTCTGCATTAAAAGATGATATTTTGAGATAGGCTAGTGATAAATTTGTAGTATGTTTAGCAATTACCTGTCTCCCGGTGTAAGGAGCTTTCATTAGTCTCCAGCTGAGTTATCAACCTTAGGTAGGTATTTTACATGTAGGAGTCTACAGATATAAAAGCTTAAGAATATTTGTTTGCAAATGCATATGCCCACCCTTCTGGGTGTAAGTTCAAGAGAGAATTGTAAGGAGAGAGGGCTAGAAGTCTACTTCCTTGTGTGGTTGCTTGGGAGGGTAGGGGCTCAGCTTTGTTTTCTTTCTTTTTTTTTATTTTAGAAGAACATATTATCATTTTATTTTATTTTTAATTTAATTTTATTAATTTTAGTAAGAAAGAACAATGAGATAGTTTCAAAATACGTTAGTTAGACAGCCACAATAATTAATACAATGCATATTGTTGTCTTCATCATAGATGTTCAGAGTACAAGATGCAGAAATGATAACTTTTCTAAACACTATTAGTACAAATCTTTCTTCTCTTTGAACTAAGAGAAAGTAGTTGTATGTATAGTCCAATAGTCTATAATAGTGGTGGGTTATCAGCAGAACTGGAAATGTTAGAAGCTGTTGACTTGAGCCTTTTATAGCTCAGCATGTTAATATGGCTTTACTTTTTATACCTTGTGGTTGACTTTTTTGCTAGATGGTTAAGACTCAGTTAAAGTAAGCCCTATATAAGAAAACATGTAACTTTTCTATCTCCAAAGGTCAGTCAAATCCCCTCAGGATTTGCCTTATAACCATGTACAGTGCTTTGTAGAACTATTGTCAGTGTCAGTCATTAGGATGAGCATGAACATTTCTTGACCAATTCGTTCTCTGTGAAAGCCTGAGAGAATGTTTTCTTTCTAGGTGATTCTCCTTAGGCACACTATACATAGTCAGCTGCAAATCTCACCACCTCAAATTGGCTTTGGGAAGGGAGGAATGGCAGGAAGATCCAATAAGGAGCTGTATGCCAGGAGTTTCAATAAAAAAATTCAACTCACATATAGGCATGCCTTATACAAATCACATCTCTATTTAGATTAAAAGGAAAGTATTGAATGACAATATGTGTTCTCTAAGATTTATGATTGAAATATTGAAATATTTAGAGATTATCATTTTAATTTTTGAATAATACAAGTCAAAATAAAATTAAATTGGCAAGTTGTGCTCTTTCTCTCTCTCTCTCCCTCTTTCTTTCTTTCTTTCTTTCTGAAACAGGGACTTGCTAAGCCTGGCCATGCAGGTTCCAGTTTGTAATCCTCCTATCTCAGTCTCACAAAATAATGAGATTACAGGTGTGCACCACCTCACCCAGCTAGGTAGCTCTTTTAATGTTATATTAGCTTTTAGCCGGGCGTGGTGGCTCACACCTGTAATCCCAGCACTTGGGAGGCTGAGGCAGGAGGATTGGTGTGAGTTCGAGACCAGCCTGGGCTACAAAAGTGAGCTCAAGGCCAGCCTCAACTGCATAGCGAGACCCTGTCTCGAAAAGACAAAAAAAAAAAAAAAAAAAAAAAGTTATATTAAAGTTATATTAGCTTTGTATAGGGACATAAAAAGGGATAGTTGTAACAGTTATGGCAGCACATGTTGCATATGTATCCTAAATACATATTATTTATATTCAGCATGTGTGTAGATTATATTGTGTACGTGGTATACTTGATTCCTATATCTTTGTGTTCTGCATCCCTAGATTCAAGTATCTGCAGGTAGAAAGTATTTAGGGAAAAATGTGTTTTTACTGAATAGGTACATTTCTTTTAGTTATTATTTCCTAAAGTATCATAAAATTTATATGCTGCTTACATTTTACCAGGTGTTATAATTAATACAAATACTGGAGCAAGCGCTAGACTATATGCAAATAATAACTTGTTATTTCCCTCCTAGATATTTTTCCAGAAGAATTGAAATCATCATACTGCTGTAATATATGTGCACCCATGTTTATAACAGTATAATTTGTCATAATTAAATCTTGGAAACAACCCAAATGCCATTCAACTGAAGAATGCATAAAAAAGATATGTTATTTTTGTACAATGGAGTATTACTCAGGTATAAAAAATAAAGTTGAGGCTTTTGTACATAAATGGATTCAGCTAGAGATTATATTGGTAAGTGAAATAAATCTGATGTAGGTGTACAAATATCATATTATCTTGCTAGTGTGAGAACCAGAAAGAGTTATAAAAATCTAAAAGGTACAACAGATACTGTGAAAGGGAAAGAAATTGTTCACTGGGAAGGAAAGACTGGAATGGGGATAAGAACAAATGAAACAAGGATAAATATTTATAGGTGTATATATATGCAGAATAGTTTGGATAATTGCTCTGTCGATTTCTGCTGGTCTTCTGAAAGAAGCAGTTAATGCTTATAATTTGTTTTTTAATCTGAACTTTTTCATCTTTTTAATTTCTTATAACTCCTATTGTTTTTTTTATATGAACATATTTATTTACACACGAATGTAAACACAAGATTAAGAAAATGCCTGAATGAATCAGTCAGTAAATAAACAATCAAGCAAGGATCATAACACTGGCCTTGAATTCAGAACACATATCAACACATGGGCAAAATTAAACCACTGCCAACAAATCTGAGGTCATCAAAGTCATTCCTGGTAAGATCCAAATTTGACATATACAGTTTCCCTCCTAAGTGTTTTACTCTTCTCACCAAAGACAGTCTGTTGTAACCCCTTACTTTGTGCCTTGCAGAACCCAGGGAATGGAACTGGAGTGATGAGATCTGGGGTCTTCTAGGATCCAGCCCGTGGTGGTGAAATCCATGATTTTGCTGAGTCCATGGTGGTCCTCTGTGGCCCCTTCAGGCTCTATCGCGGTTGCCGCTTTTGTGAGAGTCTTCAGTAAGTAGTGTGCAGGTGCCTCTCACATCCTCCCTCATAGGGAGACACTTTCAAATTCATACTGTCCTCTCAATTTAACAGCAAAAGGTTTTTTTTTTTTTTTTTTTTTTTGGTGAAACTGATATATGATGAAATCCAAACTACAATAGTCCTGCAAAACTACAACCATTTCAACTTACTGCTATATTTAGATCTCTGATGTCTTGCTATCAGTATGTGTATCTGTATCTGCAAGGAACATTGTTCTGTACTATCTTCTGCATTGAGGATCAGGTTTACATTAGCTTCATACAACATATATGAAAGAAATTTTTCACCCGCAAATTTCTGTGAAGACATTGATCAGGTTTACATTAGCTTCATACAACGTATATGAAAGAAATTTTTCACCCGCAAATTTCTGTGAAGACATTGATGAGGATCGATTTTCTTCTCCTTTTTTTTTTTCAATAAGTTAGGGTAGGGTCTACAGGGTGTACAGGGTCTCACTACGTAGATCAGACTCACAGTGACTCTCATGTTTCTAGTCTCCCAAGTGGGATTCAGGCACATGTCACCATGTCCAATCTCAATTTCTGTCTCAGTGTGATTGTGAGGACAATATGCAATATGCCAACTTTCAAAGAAAAGAAGGGAGAAAAGAAAAAAAAAAAAGTAATGTGGATTTAGAAAGGTTAATGTTTAATTGTTTGATCGATCTTATATACCTATATGTATTAATCTAAACTGATCTGATGATGAAAATATGTAATATAACCATTGTTAAATTTAAACAATAAAAAAATTGAAAAAAAAAAAGAAAGAAAGAAAACATACCAATGCTTGCATAAGATAAAAACAAACTTCCAAATTAGGCCTTAACTAAAAAAGAACAAACAGAACACAAAGCCTTGATGAAAAAAAGTGATACAATAAATTACAGCAAAATGGAAAATAGAGAGTATAGTGAAGCAATAAATAAAATGCAATTTATTGAAATCATAGGCCACAGTTGAGAAAATATTATGTAGATTCACAAAATTGACAAGCAAACTGCTTTGCATGTTTGTTAAAATATGACACTCAATGTGCGACATTATCAATGCACTCACGGAAACAAGGGTGACAAGATACAATTAACAAGCACATAGCAGGAAAACATTTTTCAGAAGAAACATGACAGTCTGAGAAATATATAAACAATGCAAACTCATCAAAAAACAGAAAGTTCCGTTAAAAGGGAAGTAAGTAATGTAAAACCAGTCAAGAGACAAAATTAAGAGCAGGTGGGTTCCTATTGTTTTTTTTTTGTTCAAAAAAACTTTACACATTTATATCTGATAAGCTGAACAACTAATTTCAAAGTAGCATCATGTAATACAGCAACCATTGTTGAATTCCTATTACTTCGTTTAGTGATATGTTTTATCATTTCTAATGTTTTTTCTATCACTATTTTATATTCTAATATATAGTGTGTGTGAGTGTGTGTGTGTGTGTGTGTGTGTGTGTATGTGTGTGTGTGTGTGTGTGTGTGTATGTGTGTGTGTGTGTGTAGATTTTGGTCTCAGGGAGAGAGTGCTAAAAGCATTCCTGCACAAGTATCAAGGGAAAGCTCAGTAAATAATAATATACTATGCGTATTATAGCCATAATATAGTAACTGCATCTCCATGCACAAAATTAATCCTTTCTATAATTCTATTTGCCACCCAGTTGGTTGAGAAATGAATTAAATTTATCCATAGGGTCAACACTGAACCTAAAGTTTCTCATCCAATTCAGTTTGTGACCAGAATCATGGAAATAATTAAGTTCTTGAACCAAGGTACTGCTTTGCCGTAGTCATGCTGGTCTCTAACACATATTGGGCTTACCCTGTGACAAGCACCATGTTTAGTGTTATACTAACTTGACTTAACACTCAAGTGAAGTAAGAGTTATTGTTATCTTCCGTTTGCTCATGAGGAAAGCAAGGACCAGAATGAGCCCAACCATGCATAATTACAGAGCAGAGCTAGCAGAGCCCCAGATTCCAACCACTGCACTGTGCCACTTAAGATCAAAGTTTTTTTTTTTTTTTTTTTTTTTTTTGCGGGACTGGGGTTCAAACTCACGACCTTACACTTGCCAGGCAGGCACTGGTGCCTCGGAGCTATCTCCCCAGCCCTAAGATCAAAGTTTTATCACCATCCATAAAGATGAAAGTAATTTGAAAATGAATCCATGTAATTTGTCTTTATCTTTTTATTGACTAGATATGTATCTTGTATTGACTAGACGTTTTAGTTTAAAAATTGTATTTGCTGAAGCTGAATTCTTATTAAAAACTGTTATGTGTGAGAACTGGGATCAATTTTGAGATTCAAATATGCTCTATTTTTCTGAGGATGCACTTAAGACAACTTTTAGTCCTGCAAGCTGATAATCACTGTTACAAGTTTGAAGGCTTAGTTACTCTTCTCTCATTGCTGGGACAAATACTCTGACACTCAAAATGAGGGAAGCAAAGGTTTATTTAGCTCACAGTTACTGGAGGCTTCAGTCCATATTCAGCTGGCTGCAAGGCAGAGGCACAGGGCAGAAAACAAACTTTCATGGTGGCTGGTAAGAGCAAGAGTGCAGGGGGAGAACTAGCTGCTCAAGCAGCTAACTTCTCTTCCTTTACATTGAAATGCAAATCACCTGCCTCAGGGGAGAGGCAGCACCCGTTTTCACAACAACCAATTACAAATTCCAGAAGCTGCCCCAAGACTGCGTGAGGCTTTGGCAGGACACCTATACACAAACCATAACAGAATCCATGGTGAGTGTGATGGGAGGATGGGTAGCCTAGTTTGTTAGCTCATTTTCGCTTGTTTGATTGCCTGCTTGTCTGTCTGTAAATTCAAATTATTTAAGAAAACATTTCAGTTCCAGGACAAGTATATTTCTTTGTTGCTTTACTCTGAGCCTTGGTTGAGGGTGTAGAATGGAACCTATTCTGTATGAGAATATTTTAGAGGTACAGATTTCAATAGGGTGCATTTTCTGAAGCATGGCTATAGCAGTTTCTCCCATTTAGCATTCTTTTCTTCTAGGACTTTAATCATCTTCACTTAGAGAGGAAGGATATCTTTTCTTTTCTTTTTTTCCCTTTCCTTTCCTTTCCTTTCCTTTCCTTTCTTTTCTCTTCTCTTTCTTTTCTTTTCTTTTTTTAATATATGTATATGGTACAGGGCCTCACTACACAGCTCTGACTTGCAGTGATCCTCCTCTTTTCAGCCTCCTCAGCATTGGGATTTCAGGTGTGTGCCACCATGCCCAGCCTCAGTGACTGGCTCAGCATGCCCAGGGGTGGGGCCAGCACAGCATGTGGTACCAGGGATTGAACCCTGGTCCCCGTTCTTGCCTAAGCAGGTGCTTAGTCTGCTGAGCTATCTTGCTGGCCCTAGGATCTTTTTTTCTCTATCTGAAATTTGGGCCAACTTTGTAAGTGTGAGACTCTATGATCCCTGAGGTAATGTCTTAAGAAGGAATATAGTCATTCATATGCTTGGAATCCTTTACCAGTCTTTGAAGATGCCTAGTGCACTCATATAAGTCCAAGTGGAGAGAAACCACAGCCCTAGCCCTTTGCCCTCACTGAGCTCACAGTCCACAGCAGCACCCACCTGGTAGAAGAGTGAGGAGTTTTGGAAGAGGATCCTCACATCTCTCAGGTGAACGAGCCACTAAATTGACTTCACATGGACCCATGCTGGTCAAATATTGTGCCCAGATTGCAGGGGCTTGACCTGAAAGAGTGATAGCTGTCTCTAGGTACCATAAGTGGTGTGAGTTGTTAGGCAGTAGTAAAGAACTGGAACTCACCTCAACAGGCATTTGTGAAATATTTTCTTATTGTAAGAGAATTGTAAGCAATCAAATGATAATGATTCTCTATATAGGAACTCTGTTCTAGTAGGTTGATTGAGATTCATGAATACTTTTATATATGCATAAATATATTTCAAATATTTTATAAACTCATTTTAGTAGTTTAATTTAAAATCTAAATTCATGTAATTAAAGTTAATTTTTGGAATAAAGTGGTTCAATATTGTACAAAATAGCTATGTGTCTTTTCCTGACATTGTCAATATAGAACATACGCATAGCAGATATTTTATTGTATATAATGTTTTAAGGAACTTAACCTGAATTTTCAGCACTTTAACACCATTTTACCAATCAGATTAGCTCAAAATAACACTAAAATTAAGAGTAAATGTAGAGTCATATGTTAACTAAGACGAATTATATTATGGAAAATACCTTTTTTTTAAAAAAAAACTTTATTTATATTATGGCTGGCTCAGCCTGCCCTGAGGGTGGGGCTGGTGTAGCCCGTGGTGCTGGGGATCAAACTTTGGTCCCTGCCGTTGTCTAAGCTTGCTTAAGCGGTGCTTTAGACCACTGAGCTATCTCACCGGCCCAAATATCTTTATGTAAACAGTAATTGAGTTAAATAGTGTGTTAGTGTCAATGTAATTTCCAAAATCTATAATTAATTCTAAATTCTGAAATTCTTAAATTAACATTAGTGAAGTTAATCTTAGATAATTTCTAAGTAAGAAAATACTAAGACATTGCTTACCATATATTGTATGTAACACATTACCATGTATTGCATGGTATTGCGTGTAATATTATATGTAATACACATACAATACACACTCAAGTAAGGAAACATTTTGTATACGGGTCACATATTTGTATATGTAGAAGAGTTACATGTTGTGCTCGCTTCGGCAGCACATATACTAAAAGGGTTGTATGTATTTGATCATATTAATGAATGTGTTCATTTTGCCACTTTAAGAAGATGTGAAAAAAATTGGAGTGATTGTAGGAAGTGTTTGGAATTATACTGAAGGAGATTTTTTTTTTTTTTTCTTCCCGTATTTAGTACAGCGTCTACAGGGTCTCACTACACAGATCGGACTTAGAGTGATTCTCTTATTTTTAGCTTCTCATGAGCTGGGATTACAGGCACGTGCCAACACACCCAGTCTCAATCACCATTTCAGCATACCCCAGGGGTGGGGCTGGCACAGCATGCAGGAGATCAAACCCTGGTCCCTGTGTCTGCCTAAATAGGCACTTTTAATCCACTGAGCTATCTGGCTGGCCCTCCAAAGGAAATTTTTACTTTTTTCCATTCAAGAGCTTTGATTATATGCTAAAATGTTTCTATATGACATACAGTTGTCATTTACTTCAATTCTCTGCGTGCAAGACAATATTTAACCAAGGTAACAATTTTAATGAATGTGGGCAGTTGAGACTATGTTAGGAAGAACAACAGACATTTAACTGTGTGCTGTGGTAAATTTTTTATGGTTTATCCATCATAACACAGGGTACCTTTGACAAAGAAAACATCAAGCAACTTAGAAAATGAAATGAAGTTTAAAAACAACATCTGTATGTATACAAAAGTTGTGGAAGGCATATTAAGACACATTTTGTTTCCTTGGCTTATCATATCCAAAAGTAATCAATCTGAAAAAGTGAGAGGTACGTTATTCAAATGGCATGCATTTTTGAGGGAACTATTGACAAGATAATTGATAAGGAACTTTGTTAGTTATATTTTTACAACACTAGAGTCTGATTTTCACTCTCTCAAAATGATGGATATGCCTTGGACTACTGTGCTGCTTATCATTGTAGAAGAGCTTATTGTTTACCTTTTGTGCAGCATTCTCAGATGGCAGATATTGTATATCTCACCACTTTAAAAAACATCAAGAAGCTTTTTACTTAAAAGATCCATTTCTACAATTGTGTATTCCTGTGCATATTTCCTCCATTTGGCAAATAGCCGATGTTCCATGTCTTACCCTTTTAGATATGCATGGTCCTACTTTAAACAAGTGAGCAAATATATTTTTTTGTCTTCTGAGATCAGACCTTAAATTCTCACATCAGACCATAAAACAAGTATCTTTTATATTTAAGATGTTAGGAGAGGGGCAGAGGAGGTAGCTCAGGGTCACAAGTGCCTGCCTGGCAAGTGCAAGGTCCTGAATTTGATCCCTGGTTGTGGAAAAGAAAAGATGTTAGAAGATTTTTCAGAGATGCTAGGAGTAATCACACGACTTGTCCAAGATTTGGTTTTGCTTAGCATGTTCAATATTTTAAAAATAGCTCAACAGTATAGTAAAACCTTTCTTACTGGGATAATTCCTTTGCTATTTTATGAGGCAAGACTTGAAAAACAAAAGAGAGATTTGGCCTTCTCCAGATTACTTTTTGACCATGAAAGCCAATAAATTATGGGGCTCTTGAATAGAGAAGAATTTGGCTATACTGCTAGGTACTGCAGTTGAAAGTTATGAAGATGAATTCCTTGCCTTTGTTTTGTAGGCTCTGCATCAAAAGTATAGAGGTCTTTGAAAGTATAATTCCAGTCTTCATACAAATTTCTGTGTGGAAGATACTTCTCTAGTATGAGTAGCTTTTGAACACTGTTTGGTTTTTATAGTTATGCATGTTTACAAGTAATACTGCTCCTATGTAAACAGAATTTCTAGAGCACAATAAGCAATCTCTCTGTTCATGTGTGAGTTTTTATGAATAAATTTTGGATATGACTTATGAACATAAATATGTATATGAAGAAAAATCATTTCAGGCTTAGAAACAAGAATAAGAAAGGGCAAAATGTTTTCCAATTTTCTGTGGGAGCACTGTTTAACAGATCTCAGAAGGATTATTTACCTATTTAAAGGAAGGGGCATTGATTTGACTTGCTCTTCACTTTGGCATAAGTGAATTTTATAAACTTGGAAGTTGACTTAACAAACAGAAAAAATAATTTTTCTTCCATGTAGGATGCTCTTAAGCACTATACTGAGATAATAGTAGCAATAGATATATGAATGTTTTCTGAGCTACAGAATAGAAAATCTCAAAGATTACTGTTCCAGAGGACAGTAATGAGTTTTGGAACTAACTCCACAGTGATATTCTAATATTATCTAATATAATCATAATGTAGTCATAATCTAATATAATCTTGGACAAGTTTTTGTGATTACTCTTAGAATTTCTGGGAAATCTCACAATCATTAAAAATAAAAACTAAATATATCAATTTCCTCCTGAATATAGGTCTGGCCTTGGAAGGCAAAGAATAGATTTAGGGGCCGGGGAGATAGCTCTATGGTACAAGTGCCTGCCTGGCAAGTGCAAGGTTATGAGTTCAAATCCTGGTCCTGCAAAAAAAAAAAAAGATTTAATTACTTGAAATGCACTTTGAACCAGGTTTACCAGCTGCTAGTTCCCTAATTAATAAACTGAATATAGAAGTCTGTTACTTGCAGCTCACTTTGTGTTTTCAAATGGGGTTTAAACTCAGTTTGAAATATTAAATAAAAAGTTCAGAAGTAAATAATTCATAAGCTTTAGATTGTACACTATTCTGAGTGATAAAACTCTCAAATTTTCTCTCTGTCCTGGGTGGGGTATGAGTCACCCCTTTGTGTGATGTATCCATGCTGTGTACACTGCCTGCCCGTTTGTCACATAGGTTGTATCTCAGAGTTTAGACAGACCACCATAAAATTTCAGGGCTTGCATTCAAAGAACTCTTATTTTATAGAGTAATGCCTCCACTGTACAAAAGAAATGCTGCCAGCAACTTGGTATATCAAAAAAAGAGCTGTAAAGTGCTTTATTTAAGACAAAAGGTGCAAGATCTTGGCAATAAGGGAAAGAAAAAAAATCATATTCTACAATTTTTAAAATCTATAGTGAGAACGAGTCTTCAGTCTATGAAACTGGGCTGAACGAAAAAGAAATTCAAGTAGTGTCACTGTCACATCTCAAACTGAAAGTTATGACCCCAGTCTATGAGTGCTTAGGGAAGACGCAGAAGGAATTGCATTATGTATGTTAGCACTGGAAACATCATTGAGTGTATGTATAGGTTCAGTACTACCTGCAGTGTCAGGCAGGAAACTGGGGATTTTGGAACATATCTCCTGAAGATAAGGTGTGATCATGGTATGTGAGCATTGCTGTTTATAACTTTTGGAAAATCATACTCTGGCAAATGTCTTGCATTTTATTTTGTGATTACAAGTCTCTAGAGCTATTCCATGGAGAAAATTATTCCACACTCAAATAAATTTGGGAGAATGTGACTATTTCTTTTCACCAAAATATTAACCACTGCCTTATGACTATTTTAGGTACACACACACACACACACACACACACACACACACACACACACACACATACACTAACTACATTTCCTAACCTACTTGAAACACCTTCCTTTTTTCCTCCTCCTTCCTCCCCTCTCTTTTTTGTTTTCCTTTTCCTTATTTCTTCTTCCCTTTTGCTCGTATACATATACAATATTACCATCTTGCTGACTTTTTCCCCAAAGCCGATGAATCCACCCTCCCCTGTCCAGCCGTGCCGGTAGCCACCCTGCTTGAGTCATTGCCTTCTGCCACCTTCTATATTTAGAAATAGCCTGAAAACAAGTCCTCCGTTTCTACCCCTGCCTCTCTCAATGCATTCTTTACCAGTGGCCTAAGTGATTCCCCATTTCAAACTTTCCACTGGTTTCACACTGCTCTCAAACGATGCCCAACCTTCTCCTCCCCAGCCGAGGCCCCACACGACATGTCTGCCGTCCATGCCTCTGTCCTCCACTCTGCTGTTTGCAGCTCCTTCCTTCTCCTTCATGCTTATCCACCTTCCCAAGTTCCCAGGACACTGTGCGCTGCTTCTTCCTGAGCACACCTCTTCCAGGATGGTCTTCCTCTGGTTTTCAGGAGCCCGCTGTCTGCACAGCCTGCAGAGTATGGTAAATGTCATCTGCCTAGAGGCCTTCTTCTCCACTCAGCAATAGCCCTACCACCCCCAAATGGGGCAGGTTTCTCACATCATTCTGATTTTTTCCACAGTACTTTCTACTCTTTGAAATTTATACTTTGATGACTCTTACCATAGTGTTTATTAATGTCCTCACTCTGCTGTGCCCATTATGTTTTCTGTTCTATTCCTAGCACCTAGAAGAGTACTTTCAGCTAGGCAAATGCTTAGAACAAGCACACAAAAATCGTATGGGTTAGCCAATGAATCCCAAGAAATAAGCCACGCAGGTATTAGGACTGTGAATGATGAGCAAAAGAAGGTTGAAAGTGACATCACCCTCAGGAAAAACAGGACGACAGAGTTAGACTCTGGAGGGGCCTGGTTTATAAGATCACATCCCCAGAAATATCCCTTTTACGGTTTGCCCTTAAATGTCCTGCAAAGCTCACATATTGAAGGTTTGGTTCCCAAGAGATGGTGCTTTGTGAGCCAGTGTATTGTTGGGAGAGGAACCTAGCTGGTGGGAGGAGTCCCTAGAGGACCCTGGGACGCCAGCACCTTTCTTTCACAGCTTCTCAGCTCACCTGCAGGGTACAGCTGTGCTCCACCGTGTATCTCCAGCCATAATATTCTATTTCATTACAGCAACAGGAGCAGCCAGTCATGGATCAAAAGCTGTGGAACCTCTGGCCAAAATAAGCCCTCTCTCAAGATGTTTCTCTCCGGTACTATGATATAGGCATGAACGCTTGACCAACAGACTCCTTCACCTAAGCCAAGAGCCCTGAAGGGTGGAGGCCTCTATGTGTTACTTCTTCCCCTCTTTCCTAGGCACAACGGACAATAGGAAAACTTTAAAGAAAGCCTAAGGCTGCTGCAAATACGTTGTGTTCTAAAGGTATCTTGTTCTCCTGGATGGCATGAAAGTCTACCATTCAGAGGTTTTAAAAAAGATACCTTTGTCCTCTTTTAAGAGGCACAAATTCCTGGAAGGATTAAAGCAAATATAGAAGGAGGAGAAATTGTTGGCTCAGGACAGGGATTGAGCCTACAAGTAGGTTTTGTATGGCCCAAACAAGTGTTTAAATATTTGAATTGTTGCCAACATTTAAAAACTAAGAGGTTTTTGAGGTAAACATTTCCTTGGCATTCAAGCCAGGTGAATTTTTTCTCGTGGTGACAATTTTGTGAAAAGATGGCCACCCTCTAGGGGTCTCCGTATCCTTCTAATCCATGATATTCTTTGGCATTGTTTATCTGTTCGGGCTTCCCAATCCCTCAAGTTAAACTAGTATCATCTCCTGTATGAGAACCAATTGGTTGAAAGAGTTTTCTTCCCACCATTTAGGCAAGAAGTTTGAGAGTTTCTTTCACAGGTAGGTAGTTGGTGGTGATTTTTTTTTTTTTCCTAGATAGCCTGAGATTAATTTTATGGTTATCATGGATATAAAGAATAATAAGAGTAGGGGCTGGGGAGATAGCTCTGTGGCACAAGTGCCTGACTGGCAAGTGCTAGGTCATGAGTTTGAACCCTGGTCCTGCAAAAAAAAAAAAAAAAAAGAATAATTAGAGTCTTAGGAATTCAAAGATCATATAGAGAACCCACTACCCAGTCAAGGAATGTGGCTTTCTTACCTTATGTTGGCCACACCTCTTTGCTTTTTAAATGTATTTGTTACGAAGTCTCACAATGCAGCTTTGACTCATAGTGATCTTCCTGTTCTCAGCCTCCCCAGTGCAAGGATTACAAGTGTGCACTGCCCCTCCCAATCTCGCTGGCCAGTTCGGTGCACCTGGGGGTGGAGCCATCATGGCATGTGGTGTAGGGGATTGAGCACAGATCCTTGCACTAAGCAGGTGCTTAGTCTGCTGAGCTATCTTGTCTTGGAACCAACCTTTTGAAGAGGGTTGTTCTTCAAGTCTTTTGAAGAAGATTTTCTTTCTCTTAGGTGATGAATCCAGTCCTCAGAGAGATCCTACAGAGCATGTGCAAGAGTCTAGGCTTTATGTGGCTGGAACCCGATTTTAGATTAGGAGCTCTTTATGCCATGTGCTACTGCTTCACTGTTGGTCACCGATGTTGTAGTGGCCAATGTTTCCGCTTACTTCTCCAGGCTTTGCTTCTCAGCAAGCTTCTACGGCACAAGTCTGTGTTGCCGCAACATGACCAGGTAATTTTCCCACCCTTGATTTTGATTGTGGTCTCTGGGTCCATGATCCTTTTTTATAGCTGTTGCTATTCAGTGTATTCACTTTTGCAATATATTGGTGATAATTTTCCTGCATTTATTGGATTGTAGCCCTATCTTCTTCTCTAGAGTGTTGATATTCAGGGGTGACTGGGGAAGTTGCGGATAACCTTCCTTGGAAATTGCTTGAAAATATAACATTTCAGAACTCTTCTCAGACTATCAAATCAGAATTAGCATCTTATCAAGATCTTTGATGTGAATGAGTACTCACTAATATATTTAAAGCATTGTTTCTTTCTGTGAGGTATCTTGGACTCTGTCTCTTCACTGCTGCTATCCTGTAGGCTTTCCAGATGGACTCTAATGAGCCAAAAATCTTGAGATGGTCTCTTGCATCTTGTCCTTCTCCTTCTCCTTCTTTTTCTTCTTCTTTGTATTTTAGGGAAGGGTCTACAGGGTGTTCAGGGTCTCACTACTAGATCATGCTCATAGTGATGTGCCTGTTTGCAGCCGCCCAAGAGCTGTATTACAAGTGCATGTCACCACACTCAGTTGTCTTGGTGTGCCCCAGGGGCGGGGCCAGCATGGAAGGCCTGGGGTTTGAACCCTAGCCCTGGCACCTGCTTTCAGGTACTTTAATCTGCTGAACTATTTGGCCAGCCCTTCAACTTCTGATGTCATCCTTGCATGTGTCTGTGACTCCCTTCCTGCTCCTTAGATTCTCTTTGGCTGCCATATTTGGATGACATTCACAGTTCAATTTATATGCATGTGTACACACAGAAGAAAATATCTAACTGAAAAATATGTTTGCACCAAGTTGGTAGAATTTTTGTTACCTGATGATATCAATTTATATAATTTATAAATGAAGGAATTCTGTTTCTTGTGCTTCTGGTGGCTGAGAAGCTGAAGAACATGGCACTGATGCCTGCTAAGATTCTGGAGGACTGCTTGTTGTAGCAGAATGTAAGCAATGGCATTGCAGAGTGAAGCAGCAAGCATGCTCCTCCTTGTCCCACAGATCCACTGAAGTCCTACAGGATCTCATGCTTATAAGCTCATGTTACCCTATCTATCATGCAAAGGTCCCATCTCCAAATACCTATAACAGATGAATTTTGAGATGTTACTATGTATGCTTTTTTAGAAAGACATGTGCAAACCATAGCAGGAGACTTATGAATAGAACATTAGAAGATTGAAGAGGACTTCAAAAAGGCATAGTTGGGGAGCAGAAAACAAAGGAAATTTCTTGTAAGAATAACAATTATGGTAAGCATTTCTTAGTGACAATCAGTATGTTAATTTCTCATATACCTTTTTCTAGTCCTGACAAAACCCTATAAATTAGGTTTATTATAACCTTTCTTTTACAAATGAGGAAATGGTGTACAAAGATGTTAATTAACTTCCCCAGAATACAAAGCAAGTAAATGGCAGAGCAGGCCTTTGGTGCCAGACAGGGTTAATAGCTCAGACTCTTAACTGCATCACTGCCGGGGGATCACCACAAACAACAAATGGTTCCAGGGGTGGAAAAAGTTCAACTCATTGCACCTCACATAGTTCAAGTCATCAAAAGAAGTGTGTATCCGGAAGAGAAGAGATGGGAAGAAGGGGTGGCTAAAGAATTTCTGTATAAAAGAGTTTAAGGTGAAAATTTGGCAAGCAAGTTGTTAAGGAATGTACTTTGATATTTCGTACACATAGTTGCCACCTTTTTCATAGTATGGCACATTATGTTTGACACATTTTTCTTGTGTCAGTGATGGGGGAAGGCTAGGGCTGATGAATAGACCTTGGCCAGAGGCCTTGTAAAGCTATGTGTTGGCCTCACTAAAGCTGGAGAATTTAGCTGGTGCCTTAGTAAGCATGGGCTCAGATGTTGGTCTGGATGAAATGAGTAGGACTAATCCAGGATTTAAGGAAAAAGGATAGCAAAGGCTCCTGAGAAGGAGGGGTTTCTTTTATGGGGGGGAGGGCAATGGAGAAGGCATTGAGCTAAACTAAGAGGTATTAGGACCTAGTTTAGGCAGGAAAAAATCAGTGTACAAAGGAAGAGACAGAAGATAGCCAAACTCTATCACTGACATGGTCATGTGGAGCGGGCTCGGTTAACACTGACTCCAACATTTTCAGGATCAGTGGCTATAGACATTTGATAAGGGGGTTGATGGAAATGATTGGGAATAATTGAAAAGATTATAGAATCATCCTCTACCTAAACATCTGGTGAGCTCTCTAGCTTGCCAGGCAGTCTGTTTACCACTATATAGTCCATATTACTATTGCTGAAGTAAAATAAAGTTCATACCAATGACACACATAATTTTGGAATACTGGGGACATGTTACTCCAGAAACATTTAGATCAGTGGTTCTCAACCTTTCTAATGCCGTGACCCTGCAATACAGTTCCTCATGTTGCAGTGACCCCAAACCAAAAAATAATTTTGGTGGCTACTTCAAAACTGTAATTTTGCGACAGTTATGATTTCCGGTGGCTTTAGGCGACACCTGTGTTTTGGTCATTCAACCCCCGCCAGGGTAGCGACCCACAGGTTGCAAACTGCTGATTCAGATATTATTTCAAAATACAAAGAGAAATCTATAAGCAAAGACAAGTAGTGAAAAGAAAAGGGTTTATAATGCTGTGTGAAAATTAATGTCAGACACTTAAAGGAAAAACAGAAGTCAGATGATGGAAAAGTATATCAGGAGGAGGGAGTAATGCTGTGAAAAACTTCAGGTGTCAGAGGACAGGAAGTGTGCTCAGAGGATCATAGATAGCTTAGATCAGATAGGGTGTGGGTGGGGCAGATTCCATAGGGCTTGGTGGGCTAATTTAACTGCTTAGATTTCACTCACACAACAGGAGCTGTGGGTAGGTGTTACTAGTGCTCACCAGTGTCTGTTACTCCTCTGTTTCCTAGGCAAATATAAGAATGGATTCTCTGCAGATGTGATTACAGGATTTGAGATGAAAAGCTATCCTGAGTGAGCCCAGTGCAAAACTCAGGGTCTTTATAAGAAAGGTATGTGATGACAGGAAAGCAGGGAGGGTAGACAAGGAGAAACAGAGATAGACAGGTAGAGAGACTGAGAGAGAGTGACTTGAGGGTACTATTTTGATGATGGAGAAATGGGACCTGACCCAAGGAATATAGTTGTATAGCTGCTAGAGAAAAGGGAACTAATAGGTTGATTGTCTCCTGTAGCCACCAGAAGAAGCCAGCTGGCACTTGGACTTTCAACCCAGGGAGATCCACTTGAAATTTCTGTTTTCTGAAGGTGTAAAATAGTCAATCTGTATTGTCTTGGCAATACAAATTGACTATTTATGACTGTTATGGGAGCAACAGTAAACTAATCCATATGCTAATAAATACTTTGGAAAACTTCTGCATTTTTTCCTCCCAGTATTGAACATGGAAACTCCATAATGGAAGGACTATGAAATCGACTCAATAGTTTGGTTTTTTTCAGTGCTACGAATTGAACTCAGCACTTCAGGCAGGTTAAGCTTGTATCACTGAGCTGTTGCCCCAGACCTAGCGCTATGAAATTGATTCAAATCGGATTAATAAAACAGACAGTTGTCTCTGAATGTTCCTGATCCACGCAAGAGTGAGAGAACCTTGTCTTACATTGTTGAGATTTTGACTTTGAAAGGAAAGTATTAGCTTTCTATCCTGAGGCATAGAAAGCCATTGATGGCTTTTGAGTAGACAAGTGACATAATTAGATTTGCAGCTGTGCCATTATTTTAGGTGTGCTGTAGAGACCAGAGTGGAGGGATACAGAGAGGTTAAGTGTTAGAATACATTATAAACTGGAAAGACAAAGGCAACCATATGGAATGAGGGCGTGCATAAAAAGAAGGGATGGCTTGAAAAGTATTTTTCAAGTTAAACCTATAAGATTTGCTGATGAATTGGGCATGGGACTTTAAGGAGTAAAAAGGGCAAGGATGGCTAAATTTCTGGTCCAGGTGGCAGCTACTAGCACAAGTCGCTGAAAGGACAACATGAAAGAGGGGAAGGGTGGTGAGGAGATGTGCATGGTTGTGGTTTGGTTCCAGATCTACTGACCATACATATATTGGGATAGTGTAGGAAATAGAAAAGATCAATGCGGAAGGTAAACTTGGAAGTAATAAGCATATGAATGATAATTAAATAAATTTAATTATTTGAATGAGTACTAAGAAATAAACAATGTTTTAGGCACTGGCAATTTAACAATGAAAAATGACTCATTGAAGCTTATATCCTTACTGATGATCAAATTATTCTTTTTTTTTTTTTTTTTTTTTTGCTAAGGTGGACTTTAGTCATACCATGTGAAAGCATACACCACAATTGAAAGAATGATCAAGGAGGGCATGAAATGATGATTAACAAAGTTTGTATAGCTTTATATGTAAAGCATTACTCAAACAGCTATAGAACATTTTATTTTCTTATACAACTGGAATCCATGGGACTTGTCACATCTCTGGTCAGGGCGATTTTTTTTTTTTAATTTATTCTTTTCTTGTTTCAGAACCTTTATCTGTCCATTCACTCATTTTTATGGTTGGCTCAGCCGAGGGCAGGGCTGGCGCAGCACGTGGTGCCGGGGAATCGAACCGCGGTCCCTGAAGCCGCCCAAGCTTTCCCAAGCAGGCGCTTTGGACCACTGAGCCATCCCGCCAGGCCCCTCAGTGCGATTTTTTTAGGTTGATTTCTGAACCTTTTTTTGTCAAGACCTTAGCAATGCTGGACAACTTCCTTGTTAAGTAATATGATAAAATATCCCCAAATCATCTTGAGCATTTCCTGTCCCGCCCTAGCTTTGCTTTAGTGGGAAATGGTATTTCAGCTGGAACTCTGGATAGCTTATTGCTCTTTGATTAGTCATCGGTTTCAGGTCTCTTCATTAGACAAAGTAGTCATGGTTAAGAGAAGTTGCGTAACAATACCTACTGCATCTTCCAATTTATATTCAAGACTTTAAAGTATGTTACTTAACCTTTCCTATCTAACATTTAATTTCCCTTTCTCCTATTCTAAATTTGATAATCCTCACTTCAAGGATCAAGAGATAACTGAATTGAACTACCACAGTCTCTTAATAATATCAAAACCAAAAATAAAAGAACTGATCATTCAAGTGCACTTGTTGTGTAATGTTAGAGAACTTGCTCATTATTTTAAAACTAATAAAAAATAGAGAATAAACTAGATTAAGCATTTACCCTGTCTTTCCTATATTGCACTCTTGAAAAAGTATGTGATAAACGAGGGAGGATTCTCTTCCAGAGATGTTCTAGGAAGTAAGGAATAATAGAACTGTAGAACTGCAACGTGATCTTTGCATCCTCTCTTCACACAATGCTGATCTTCATTAAAGTTCAAGACTTTGGTCTTCAACCGTTTCATCAGTAACAGTTTATAAAACTAAGAGAGGCAACATGCTCCGGGTGGAACAATGCATCATCTGTAATGTACCCTTGTAAAAACAAGCTGAATCTGATCCCTCTTTAGGTCTGATCACTAGCAGGAAATATAGAGAAGATAGGAGTCTCTTCATGGGCACACAAGGATACATCTAACAAAATATAGATTGAGGGGAACGCTGAAGATCTCCAAAGACCATATAGCCTAGTCTTGCTGAAGAACAGCCATGAAGAGAATAAAATGGAGGTCTCTATTTAATAAAATTGGACTCGGCAATAAAATTTGGTGTGCAAAACTACCAAATACAGAGAAAGACCCAAGCATATATCTTGTGTTTAGAATTCAAAGTGGAAGAACTCAAAGGGTAGACTGCCTCAGCACTCATCTCCTGAGCATCCTTTGTAGTACATGTTTTGGACATTGAATGGACTCCACAGCAATTCGCCTTCAAATTGGTCAAGGTTTCCTTACGATAACATTAACTTACCAATAACGATAATAATGACAACAATAACAATAACATGACTAATTTTTTTGAATCTGATGCATGTGCAAGAAACTGTGTGTTAGCTCATTTATTCTTCCAGTGATGCTACTGTAGGTTCCTTATTTGATCTTACAGGTGTGTAAACAGAGGCTATGAGTAGTTGAATAAGCTACTTCTGATGCCATAGCCAATATGAAGCCAGAGCCTGGCGCCTGAGAGCAAGATTTCCTGCACAAAGCTTCCCGTACTACTTAATTTACTACAAGTGGAAGCGATTGCTTTTTTGGTTGCAAGTTGTCTGACACCATAAGCATGGTTATATAAGAGGCTCCCTAGTTACTAAAATGAGTAACATGAATAGGAAATAGAATGACATTGGCACCCCTTCTGTAGCTGAGGGATCCTTGCCTTTGCATATGGACTGGAGCTTGCTTCAGATGTATTGCCATTTCAGGACTGCTTCAGGGACCAGTGGAGGTAGAGAGGAATGTTTCAGTCTAATAATATTAACCTAAATATATAAAATGTGCTGTCTAGGGATGTACTGTACTTTTGCATTGGAGAATAGGGAAGGAACAAAATTAAAAACTAGAGCAGAGAAGTAGAAAGGTGAAGAGAAAACTAGGTTATGAAAATGAGAAGTCAGCTTGGGAAATATACTTGATGAATAATTAGTAGTGGGAGGGGTAGGTGTGCAACTGGGCTCCCTTTGCAGACTGCATGATCCATGGAACTTGGAAAGACACTGTGTACGATGGAAGGTTTCATTCTTTTCACAGCAGTAATTCAAATACAGCTAATGTGTCTCAAAGATGTGGAAAGCGACCACATACATGAGATAATGCCACTTATCGTTGAGCTGCTTAGCACATGACCTCTGGGTTTTTGGCATTCAATTAAGGTTCACCAGAGATGAGTTATCTGACACTGCTCTTTATTCAGCACACACACACACACACACACACACACACACACACACACACACACAGATTTGGCAGTGTTGTATCAAGAGCCTATCAAAAACCGTGATTTATAAATCATAGTACGAGTAACAATTACAAATCATTGTGTGAATGGCCTGGACTCTTTGATCTCTAACAATTATTCTCAAGTCTATGAGCCAGCTCATTCCAGGATGGGTGGCAAGTGCCTTCTGAGATTGCGTTTTAAAGTGCACCTATGTATACTCTGATGGTGCCTAACTTTGGCTATTTATAAGATCAAGTATTGAATTTTTAAGTACGTAATATATAAAATATAGTATAGTCATAACAAACTAAGGACAGCAATATTTTGAGCATAGAAAGGCATTGCTGTGACAGTTAATTTAGATTTTGCACTTGTCTGGTAGAGAGATATTTAAGGGGTTAGGGAAGCATCCTTCTGGGCGTGAGTGTCGGAGCACGTCCAAGGATGATTGGTGCAGAGGCCAGTGAGTTGAGTGGGACAATTCATCGTGGTTGTGTGTGTGAGACCATCTAATAGATTTGTAACCCAGATGGAACAAAAAGGGCAAGGGGAAACAAACTTGGACTTGTAAGCTCAATTCTGTTTGTGTGATGAATCTTTTGCTATTGCCATTACTGTATCTTCAGCTTTTCAACACAGGCTCAATTCAGCTCTTCTCCAGGGAGCTTCTTACCTTTGGGCTTTGACTGGCATGGCATCTTTAGTCTCCCTTGTTTTGAGAATTCCAGCTTCTTGGACGTAGTAGCTCCTGAATCCTTTTCTCCTGTATGCAGTCAATCACTGGAAACTGTCTAGTTCAACTACCAGTATGATTTACCCTTGATTTTGCCACTGAAGAGACCAAAAGAGATCTTCATCCTCTAGCCAACATACTTCTAGAATGTGAGTTCCGTAATTAGTGTCAATGTAAAATATTGGAGAATTTCATCACATGACTCACAGGATATGGACAGGATGACACTCCTAGTTTCTGCTGTTGAAGAAAAGTATGTAGCAGCACTCACAAGAACATCATAAATAACTGCTATCTAGATTAGAACACTGCTAGAGTTATGCACATTTCCACAGTTGAAGGTGTTAAGTATTAACAGGTAAAACCCTATGTCCTATGGTGCCATACTTAAATGTCTAAAGCAAGTAAAGAGGGAATGTTTGATTTATACACCCGTCAAAGTGGTTAATCTCTGGTGAGACGAGCTTTAGGAGGCTTAGATTCAATAGCCTCCAACATCACAAGCTTCATTGGTGGCCCACTGCAATTGCAGAACATTTGATCGTATATGTATCTGCTTCCTCTTAGTCCAAAGAGAAGTATATTTTTTCCTTTTTTTTTTTTTTCTAAGCAACATCAATAGGGAGGTGGGTCATGCCCACACACTGTACTCTGTAGAATGATTGTGAGGACAATATGCAATATGTCAACTTTCAAAGAAAAGAAAGGGGAAAAGAAAAAAAATAATGTTGACTTAAAAGGGTTAATGTTTAATTGTTTGATCAATCTTATATACCTATGTGTATTAATCTAAACTGATCTGATGATGAAAATATGTAATATAACCCATGTTAAATTTAAACAATAAAAAATTACAAAAATAAACATAAAAAAGTGGTTAATCTCAAAAGATAAGCAGACACTGACTAGGTGGATGTTATGGGTTTCGATTGCAGTGTTGCCATGAGACTCATGTGTTCAGTGGCAGGGCATTTGGAAG
>PVJA010017466.1:0-41607 GCA_004027025.1 Myocastor coypus | reverse complement strand
CGGCCATAAAAATGAGTGAATAAACAAATAAAGGTTCTGAAACAAGGAAAAAATAAATAAATAAATAAAATAATTAAAAAAAAAAAGAAATACTTCCATGACAAAGAACAACTAAAGGATTTCATGATGGGACCCGGCGGGATGGCTCAGTGGTTTAAAGTGCCTGCTTGGGAAAGCTTGGGCGGCTTCAGGGACCGCAGTTCGATCCCCGGCACCACATGCTGCGCCAGCCCTGCCCTTGGGGTGGGTTGGGTCGGCCATAAAAATGAGTGAATAAACAAATAAAGCTTCTGAAACAAGAAAAAAATAAATAAATAAAATTTTTAAATCTTTTTTTTTTTTTTTTTTGGTCTTTTTGAGACAGGGTCTTGCTATGCAGTTGAGGCTGGCCTTGAGCTCACTTTTGTAGCGCAGGCTGGTCTTGAACTCGCACCAATCCTCCTGCCTTAGCCTCCCGAGTGCTGGGATTACAGGCGTGAGCCACCACGCCCGGAAAAATTTTTAAATCTTAAAAAAAAAAAAACACAAGAATTTCATGATGGCAAAGCCAACCCTACACTTTACTCAAAGATATTCTAGAGAGGGATCAAACTGACCACAATTCCATGAAGGAGAATGGAAAGAACCCACAAAATAGGGCAAACAATTAAACACAGGACAAAAAGAGATATACAAAAGCAGTCTTTCAACTATTCTTTTGTATACAGCAGCAGAATATGTCCATCAGCATATTCTACAAATGGACTTCTGCTGCACCCTGTGGGTCATCATTCTGTCTGGGTCTACCAGGTGGATATCAAGGAACTAGCAACTCAGCCCCACAAGTGGCACCTGACCACCAGTAAGCATCATGGACGCTGTCCACGTACATGCTATACTGGAATTTTGCATGATATTCTATCCCCAAACAGTTGGAAGTTCTGTTCATATATTTGCCATTCCAGTATTTATGCTATGTTTTATTCTTAGTAATTCTTTACTACCATGGAAACTTTTTCTTAGTTGATATCTTTGTATATATTATACTATTCAAGTACTATGCAAGTACTCTGAATTAATTACAGATTTGTACATGTGACATACAACATTCTAGCCTCTAAGTTGGACTCAAGATTTGATTTGAATTTTGGAATATTGTTTTGAAATATTTAATTTTAATTAATATTTAATTAATTTTCTGAATATTATTTATACTTTTTGTTTTATGACTCATACTGTCTGTTTGACTTACAATCTACTCATAAGACATGGTATGATATTTTCACCTAGTATTAGAAACTTAAAAAAATATATATGCATATATGTATATGGGTTAGGGCATACAGCTACTTTGTCTTAGTTCATTGAGAATAAAAGTTTGTACTAATACTGTTTAGACAAGATATCATGTCTGCATCTTGTCCTCTGGATAAGTACTATGAAGACAATATGCACAGTATTAATTATTGTAACCATCCTACTAACTTGTTTTGAAACCATTTCATTTTTTTCTCATTAAAATGAATAAAAAATTTTTAAAAAGCAAAAAAAAAAAATTAATGTTGGACTTAAGCACTGAAATTGATTCAGTTCTAGTCCAATTTAGTTTGCAATCAGAACTGTGGGAAGAGTTAAGTCCATGAACTGGAGCAGTACTATACATGTAGGTATAAATACCGAGGATTAAGCCTAGGGCCTTCAGACTCTCTAGGCTGGGCTCAGTCTTACGGCCAGGAGGACCCGAGCACCAGGATTACATGCGGGCCCCAGCAGGCCCACTTTACGTATTTCAGCTGCGGCCGAGAGGACTCCCTCTGACTCAGTGTAGGCCAGGCAGCAGGAACTTGGGCACCCGCACCTGGAGGTGAGCCAACGTGGACTGTTCTTGAGGGCAAAAGTTCTCCCTGGGGCATGCGAAGCGTAGCCAGGGTCTCTTCTGTGGATCGCCCCATTACTCAACCCATAGATAACCTCTCACCCTCAGTGTTTCAGTAAGAGTCAGGAATTTGAAAAATATTTTGTATAATGCAGAAAGGCATAAACCGTGGCTGGGGAGAGAGTCGTGAGCGCTCCAGCGGGCTGCCTCACTCACGCAAATGCATTTCACAGCAATTCACGACCTCACGTGCCTTTCGCGGCTGTCCTCAGCTTGCTGGGCTTCGTCATCAGGCCCCAGACAATCTCAGCATATTGTCTTGTGTTCAAACATTCATTGACTCAGCCGATTCTCTTGTAGTCCTGCTTTTTAACAAGCTTGTTAAAGTGTTTTGACAGTTTCTGAGCCTGGGCCCTGCATGAGGCCAGGCCGGATCAAAAACAGATAGGTTGTTTGAAGAGAGAAGAGTGTCTCACATGAAAGGGACTTTGATTTTTCTGCAATTATAGGGTGCTATAGGTCGGATTAGACGCACGCAGTCCTGCAGCCAGACGGGCTCTCAGCTCACCACCTGTGCTCCGAAGTCACCGGAGCCCGCTCCTCGGTGCGCAGAAACACTTAAGTGATGCTGGTGCAAAAGTGTCCGCTTGGTGTCTGCTAACCACTGCTTGTGCGTGAAGCTGGGGCTGCGGGAGTGCACACGCTCTTGCATGTTTCATTTTCTTACCGGAGAAATTCAAAGTGTACGTAAGGAGCAGAGAAAAAGGGAGGTGATCGCAAACGCAGAGCGAGCTCTTGGTAGGTGGAAGGGGATGGAAAGGCGGGGTGAGGCGGCGGAAGGGGATGGAAGGACGGCGACGCGCTGGCTTCCCATAGTGCGTTCTTGCTCTCTGCTGCGACTGCGCACTTCACAGGCCGCATGTGTCTGTGTATGCCGGGGGCAATAAATGTTTAGCCAGGTTAAATGGTGCCCGCCAGGCACAGTGTGTGAGCGGCCACCCACTGACTCACCACGATGAACGATT
The DNA here is from genome assembly GCA_004027025.1 of Myocastor coypus. Classification (NCBI taxonomy): domain Eukaryota; kingdom Metazoa; phylum Chordata; class Mammalia; order Rodentia; family Myocastoridae; genus Myocastor; species Myocastor coypus. The sequence goes on along the minus strand of PVJA010017466.1, from coordinate 38,727 downwards.
CTCTTTCTCATGAATAATTCACGTAAACACCCAAGATCACCCAGTGCGACAGTATGGTGATGTCAGCTGAGCACCAGGCCGTGGCAGGGCCTTAGTTGTTGGCATGACTGGCACGAGCCCCGGCTTTGCTCTGTGCAGGCTGTGCTTGTGGGGTTTTGGGGGTGAATGTTTTGGGGCTCCTATCCCAGCAGTGCCAGCCTGCTTTCACAGACTACTTCGTCTGAGGCAGGCACAGGACAAGGGTTTCCCACACAGTTGAAGAGCAGCAACTGCCCGGCGTGGGCCTCCCTAGCAGGCGAGCGGGGAACTGGGCGCTGCCGGCCCGCGGTCGAAGCCCGAGAATGCTGGGCTCCAAATCCAAATGCACGAATACGCACTGTGGCCTTTAAACCAACCTCTGAACACAGTGAGAATACAGTCAGCTCACCGATTTTTAATGCCGAGAGCGCTGTGGGAATTCCGCTGACTCCTGTGCTCCGGGTCCCGGGGGGTGGAATGCTCTGCTCAGAGTCCCCTCTGCAACCTCCACCCTGTGTGAGCTTGGAATGATGGCGCACCTGGGGAGGCGGCCTCGGGGAAGCCGGGGTACTGCTGCCAAGGCTTCCGTGGGCACTAAGTCACTGTAGGAAAAATCCATTTTCATTTTAAAGGTCATCAACTTAGTTACTAGTTCCCTGGCTTTATTTTATTTTATTTTATCTTATTTTATTTTATACAGAGTCTCACTGGGTAGTCCAGGCTGTCTCACACGTACTGTATAGCCCTTGCTGGCCTCCAACTCCACAGCAATCTTCCTGCCTCAGCCTCTCAAGTGCTGGGATTATAGGAGTGTGACACCAGGCCTGCACAGCAGTTTTGCTCACGATGCTGGGCTGGCTTTCCTGCAGTGTCTTCTTACCCAGGCCGCCTCTGATGGCCAGCCCCTCCCCCACACACTCAGTGTGTTAACGCTCCCGACTGGAGTACCCTGGAGCAGGCGCCACATCGTAGCTGCTATGACTAGTTTCAGCCCGTGGGGGTTGAATAACAAAGCTGCCGAAAGACACAGCCGCTGCCTTGGAAATCCGCACTCCTGGACGCGTCTGAAAGCCACCTAGACTCCTGCCTCCTGCTGACCCTCAGCGCCACGCGGAGCTGGTGCCACCGGAAGTCGTGAAGGCTGCGACTTCCGCTGCTGCGAAGGCACGGACAGGCAGAAGCGCAGTGCAGCGAGAGAGCCTGTCTGGCTGCGGGCGTAGGGAGCCATAGGACAGCAAGGACTGGAAAGGAAACCGTTCAGCTCTGCGACTCTGCAGGCCCAACAGCAGTTAAGTCGTTTCCATTTTCTGCTAGTTGTCCCTGACATTTTAGGGCAGCCGAAGTCTCCTGCAAGCATAAAATGAGTTTATTATACCCTTTAAAAATTGCTCTCAGCCTTCCTCCAGCTCTAAGGTAAATGTGACTTTGAATTAAGGACCGGCTGCGGGATGGAGAGCTCGCTGTGTGTTCAGGCCTCCACGGCAGTGCACAAAGCTGCCGTGGCGAACCGTCCTGCAGCCGAGCTAGGCCAGGGAGGTGCAGGGGCTGGCGGAGGGAGGGGCTGGAGGTCACAGATAAAAAGAGCCCAGAAGCTGGAGCCAGAACCTGACAGAAACCAAAGAAAAAAACAAAAGCGAATTCTAAACAGCTCTCCTTACAAATGACTTCCCATGTCGGAAAGAAAACAAGGAGCGAGAGAGATATAATAGACACCTTATGTCCTGGGGTCAGAAAGGCAGGGCCCGAAGCAGAAGCCGGCTTGGGGTAATGGGGAACGGGAAGTTCGCTCAGCACAGGCCCAGCAGGCCACGGCGGGGCTGCCGGCTAGGGTCAGTGCACACACTGCGTCTGCAGGGAGCAGGAATGTCACAGAAGAAATGAGTTGGCCGTGGGTGGGACACAGTCCCCTGGGATGGAAACCAAAGATGAAAGGAACTGAGGACGAAAGGCAGGAAACTGTCACAGACCATCTGGGTCACACGAAGAGGAGCTTGGGCTGCTGACCACCAGGGAGCCTGAGACTGCAGCACGCTCCCTGGGGCTGAAGCTTCCTGCACGAGGAGGCGGGGCGAGGGGTGCGAAGGGTCTCTCGGAGGCCAGTTTGCGCACAGAAAACAACCCCCGGCCCCGCCCCGTCACTCGCCTGCCCCCTCTGTGAAGACGGGAAACCTCCCCACCGACCTGTTGTAGTGTGACGCTGCCTCCACAGACCCAAGTCTCCTCAGACGTTTTCCTGCCGTAGCTCCCCGGGCCCTGCTTCTTCCACAAGTGCAGCTCCAAAACATGGCAGTTCCGTGTTCTTGTAAAACCAGAACTGGCCAGCCCCACAGCTGCTGGCCCTCTGCCTGGTTGCAGGGCTTTGGCTTGGGGTGGCTGCCAGGCGACCTTGGAAAATGGGAACCACGACAAGAAAAGAGAACAGCTGAGAGCCTGGCCTGCAGCGTGGTAGGGACAGACCATATTGCAGAGCAGGTGGCTGGCTGTCCGCTTGTGCCTTGACCCTTCTCTTTGGGTGCCCGGGGTTCGCGTCCCAGACCATAGCAGCTCTGAGTCCTGTGCAGGAAGGGCCACACCCCCCACACCCCTGAGGGGACAAACAACTCCTCATCTCCTTCCCGAAACAGGCAGCAGCCCGGACCAGGACTGCCCAGTGGTCTTAGAGGATTAGGAAGATTGGGCGGGGGGAGTGCCAGGTGTGGTAGTACACACCTGTAATCCCAGCACTTGGGAGGCTGAGGCAGGAGGGTCAGTGTAGTTTGAGACCAGCCTGGGCTACCAAAGTGAGCTAAAGGCCAGCCACAACTGCATAGTGAAAGCCTGTCTCAAAAGAAAAAAGAAAAAAAAAAAAAAAAGTGACACATAGCCATGTGTGTCTGAGTGTGAGACCCTGGCGGTCCCCCTGACCCAGTAGGGTTTCCCCAGCAGTAGGTCAGAAGGCTGGTCCCTCAGTCCATCCACACCTAGACCAGGCCTCACCCCTCTCCTTGGGTGCAGGCCACCCTGCGTGACCTTCACACTCGGGAGGTAAAAGCACAGCTGTTGAGACTGACAGATGCGGGCGGGCATGTGGGGCTTCTTTCCTCACCATCTCTCCACAAGGGCAAGTCCAGGGCACCCACTCCTCAGGCCCCTTGAACGCCTCAGAGGGTCCACGTAGGAGGAGCCTGCAGCATATTCCTGTTTTTAGAGAGAGAAGAGGTGGCAGTGGCTGTGTCTGTCATCCCAGTAGCACTCAGGAGGCTGAGGCAGGAGACTGCTGTGGGCTGCCAAGTGAGCTCGAGGTCAGGCTGAGCTGCATAGTGAGATCTTGTCTCAGAAAGACAAAAAAAAAAAAAAAAAAAAAAAAAAAAGGGAGAGCGAGCCAGCCAGTGGTGTCAGCCTCATTAACGGCATGTTAGTGGGACTGTCACGGAATCACCCAGGGAATTAAAGCGAAAGGCAAGCAAATGCCAGCACAGCTTTCATCCCTAGCCTCAGAGTGGATTCTCTGTGGGTCCCGGACTCTGTTTTGCAGCCTGGTTGGCCTGCGGCAACACTCTGGCCCATCAATTCCTTAAGCAAATGAGAGGCTGCTTATCTGTGCCTAAAATACCTGCAGGAGGAGCTGCACTATTTTTGGAGGTGCTGGGAGTCGGGACTGTGGTGAGGTTTGCTCTGTCCAGAACAGCATGAATCGGGGCCCTGCCTGCTGGAAGTCGCCTCCTTGGGCGGGAGCAACTCTGGTCACAGGATGCTCAGGATGCTTGAGGCCGTGGGCAGCAGGTGCATAGAGTCCACTGAGATGCCGTCGAGCCTCCGCTCATCCTGCTTTAGGAGGGTGACCCAAGTCAGCTTGTCTGAGATGTGGGTGGGAGGACATGAAGGGGATGGGCTGGGTGGGTCACCCTGGCTGTGAGGGAGGGGATTGATGTAGGGGCTGGCACAGCTCCAGGGTGCGATGGGCATGGTGGCTGCTGCCCAGAGTCCTAGCATTCAGGAGGCTGAGGCAGGAGGATCACTTTGAGTTCAGGGTTGGGGGAGGCTGCAGAACAGCACCTCTCTAAAAACCAAAAGTCTGGGGTGTTCAGAAAATAGACGACTGACCCCACCCCTTGTTTTGGTACTGGGATTACACCTAAGGGCCTCCTAACTGAGCTATATCGGGAGATATCCTTCCACTCCCAATTTCCAGGCAGTCTCCCTCAGTGGTTGGCTAGCTTCAGACTTGCAATCCCCTGCCTGAGCCTCTCTAGTGAAAAAGTATTTTAAAAAGATGCAGCTGGGGCCCTGGGGCGATAGCACAGTGGTGTAAGTGCTTGCCCAGCAAGCTCAAGGACCAGGCTTCCATCCCTGGTACCACATGCTGCACCGGCCCCAGAACTCCAGGTGTGCCTCGCCTACCACCAACACTGGGTGTGGTGGCACACTCTTGTAATCCCAGCTCTGGGGAGGCTGAGACAGGAGGATCACTATGAGTCTGAGATGCACAGGGAGACCCTGCACCGATTAACTAAATAAACAAATAATTTTAAAAATTAAAAAATAAAAACATCCAATTGGTTTATCATTATATAAAAAAAGATAATGATACAGACAAGCTCCAACAAATAGAAAACATTATGAAATTATCATAAATAATTGTGTATGGTATGGGAGCAGAAATCAGGTGGGTCGAGCAGAGAGCTCAGAAGACTGTGGTGTATACACTCTTAGCAAGGAAGGAAATACATGCAGTAGTGGTAAAGAGCCAGTGCGTTCAGTAAATAGTTATTAAATAGATCTGAAGCCAGTGGTGGTGGCACATGCTTATAATCCTAGCACTCGGGATGCTGAGGCAGGAGGACCTCCCTGAGTTGGGGGACAGCCTGGGCTACAGTGAGTCCAAAGTCAGCCTGAGCTGCATAGCAAGATCCAGTCTCAAAGCAGTAACACCAGCGACATCAGAAGTAGACTTGGAGAGAAGCGAGTGAGGGCCTTTAGGGCCACGCCCCGCTCTAGGGCCACGCCCCGCTCTAGGACCACGCCCCGCTCTAGGGCCACGCCCCGCTGGGTGCCCCGGTTCTCACTGGTGCCAGAGCACCCTGAGGCTGTCTGCATGATGCACCCAGCCCTGGGGCCCAGTGATGAAATTGTTACTCTCAAGGCCGGCAAGGCGAGGGGTGGCCAGCTGCTGCTGACAGCCACGTGAGGGGCGGAGGAGGAGGCCTCCTCCCTGGAAAGCGCTTTGGGAAGGGAGTTGGCAGGTGAGCTTTCGGCCTTTCCTGCTTGTCCACGTGCAAGGTCACGGCTGTGCATGAGATTGTGCACATATAACTCACACACATAGAGGTGGACACACACATCCCCGTGAGCATGCATTTACATGAGATGTGGCTTTTGGGGGTGGGTACCAGGGACTGAGCTTAGGACCTTGTGTTTGCCAGGCATGCGCTTACACAGCTGAGCGATCTCCCGGGCCCATATGTGTTCATCACGGAGATTATAGCATATTTATAACATGAATAAAACTAGAAAAATAGTGGCCAACTAACGGGCTAGTAAGTCACAGCCCTTTCACTGCTTTAGGGTCATAGCCCTGCTTTGAAGTAATGGAATAGAATACGTGTGTTAAAATGTGTCTGTGGGAAGCATTCTCTGCTGATCACGAGAACCCGCCATTGGATGACTCTGACAAAAAGGAGCAGGGAGTGCCACCTCAGAATGCAGGTCCCTCAGCTGAGGAGCAAAGGAAAGGTACCCACACACCAGGGAATACTACTCTGCCGTCAAGAAGGCTGCAGTTGAGTTCCTTGTAGGAAGTTGGATGTAGCTTGAGGCCATAATTTTAAGTGAAGTAAATCTGACACCCAAGCCTGAGTATCACCTGGTTCTCTGATATGAGAAGCCCAAAGTGTAAATAAAGCACACAATAAAAAACAGAGAACGGGCGGTAGAGAGATAGAACTTTTGGAAACAGGAGAGGAACCAGGGGATGGAGGGGGAGGGGGATCGATCAGTACAGGAGCTGAGAAGCTTTGTGTATGTGCAGGACTCCCCTGGGAGCGTCCACATTCTGCACCACAATGGACTAACGAAAAGCAACCATAGCCGGGCATGGTGGCTCACGCCTGTAATCCCAGCACTTGGGAGGCTGAGGCAGGAGGATCGCTGCGAGTTCGAGACCAGCCTGGGCTACAAAAGTGAGCTCAAAGCCAGCCTGAACTGCCGGAAATCTGCACTCTGAAAGCTTAGCCTGGCTGCTTTGGGATTATGGGTGTGCTCTCTGCTGTAGCAGTTTTCTGGGCAATCTGAACATCGCCAGTTTTTGAGTGAGCAGGCACCTCCCACAGATAGCCGCTGCTCCTCAGGCACGAGCCCTCTCCCTTCCCGTCCTCGCCGGCCTCGTGCGGCTGACTGGCTTTCTCCTTATTGCTGTTGCCGAGTCCTCAGCAGTGGCAGCAGGGAGGGGCTGAGGCCCTTTCTGGAGCCCCTGGTGTGGTCCCCATCCATGACAGCAACGCAGATGCTCTTCTGTGTGGAGGGTGGGCACCCTCTGGTGCCAAGCGACGCGTCTTCAGGAAATGCTGCTTTTCCTGACCAAGGAATGCAGGTGTGCGCTATGCAGTGGCTGGCAGAGGACGGGAAGCGGGCTCCGCAGGGACCCTCCGCAGTGGCCAACCCAGCAGACCCCTGGGCTCGCACGTCAGCTTGGGCCTTTGCTCTGGTAACCCTAGCAAGGGAACATACATGACACTGGGGAGGGGCCTGGGTGTGTGTGACATCTCTGTAGTTTCCCCAAACTGAGATTTCTGGTCTGGTTTTCAGATGCTGTCCTCCTACGGCAGGTGAGCTCCCACGCTGATTCTCAAACCTGCGGGATACACACAGTGCATGGACTGGGTCTCTGGGCACCAGAAGCCTCTTTCATCCTCTGGTCCTCTCTGCTGTTGGAGCGGGGACACTGTGGTGCCAGCCTGAGCCATCTGGGAGATGCAGGGATTTCTAGGAATGTGCGGGCCATTCCTGGCTGTGGCTGCTGTCCTGCTTGGGAGAGTCAAGGGCACAGCTAGGGACTCCTTGGGAGCTCCCGGCCTCCCTAGAGAGGCGGGGCACTGGACTGCGCTGAAAGCCCTCCCAGAGCGTCTGTGCTTGGTGACACAGCCCCGTAGTATTGATCCCAGAAAGGATCTGGCCCCTGGCCCCTCCACATCTGTAGCCCAGAAAAGCTCCCCCTCCTGTGATGCTCTGCTGTCACCAGGCCGTCTCCATGTGTCGCTTCACAGCATAAACAGCATCCCAAGCTCCCTCTTTTTGATCTTTTGCAGCTCAAAGCCAAGATGCTCAACTCTGCCCCTGTGCTTTTGCTGGGTCAGGAAGTTGCCTCAAAGTGAAGTTTTAATAGTGGAAGATCTGGGACACGAAAGGAACCACTAGGCACTACAGCCACGAGCCGGCATTCTGGAACGTCATCTCGACCCATGCACCAGCCGGTGGGAGGCTGATGGGGGTGCCCAACCCTCACGGCCTCTACCCTCCACTATTCCCTAGGCAGTGGCACTTTCTCATCTCAGTCATCGTGGGATGACTGCCTGCTTGGCACACTACTATTTCTTTGTTGTGCCATTCTTACAACAGTGCATCATGTGCACAAAACAAGGGTTTTGTCACCCTCTGTACATACCGTGTCTCCAGAGCCTGCTATACCCCTCAGTAGGTGCTTACTGCATGAATAAAGACACAGTGAAACACACTATATTCTCTTTTGCTATGTGTTTAGCAGAGGGTCTGCAGGGTCTCACTGTACAGATTGGACACATAGTGATCCTCCTGCTTTCAGCCTCCCAAGTGCTGGCATTACAGGTGCGCACCACCACACCCAGTCTCAGTCGCTGTCTCAGTGTGCCTAGGGGGCATGTGGGGCTGGGGATCGAACCCGGGCCCCTGTGCTTTGCCTAAGCAGGCTCTTTAGTACGCTGAGCTATCTGGCTGGCCTTATCAAACAGTATCCTAAGGGTAAGAAGTATTACAAAGATAGACAGCAGAGTGGTTTGGTAAGGATTGCAATCAAATAACGCCTCTCTGTTAAGACACGAGCAGTAGACTCTCGCTCCAGCAAATGACTCCAGCCACTTTCTCCGGGAGACCCTCACTTCTCGGGTGCAGCGTCAAGCACCCCTCAGCTCCTCTAGTCCCCAGTCCAAGTTCTTCTGTCATGAGCTGCTCAGTCAGTCCTAAGTGCTGCCCTAAGATCTTCCTAAAATCACCTGGTCCAAGTCCTGCAGTTGCTCCTGCCTGGGCCCCTCTGGCTGGCACGAGGCAGTGGGCGTGGCCTCCCCCCGCAGCAACTCTCATTAGTCCAGCCATATACCACAGTTGCTTCTGCTTACCTTTCTGGAGAGGGGGTAGGAGAAAGGTGGGGCTGAGGGTCTGGGCTGCAGGTGGGCGTGCAGGGCTTGATATAGTGATCAGGACTGGCCAGGTGGGCTGCGGTCAGCCTGCGTTGGGACCCAAGTCAAAAAATGCCTCTAGGTGCTTCAAACAGCAGGAATTGAACACAGGGAGTTGGAGTTGGTTTTGCAGTCATGGATGGAAGCACTGAGACAAAGGGGGTCGACCAGAAGCTGGAGCTTAGCTGCGCAAAGCAGCCACAGTCAGTGCGGCCAGGAGACAAAGGGACCAAGAGGGTCTCCCGGAAGCAGATGAGCAGATGAGGACTGAGGGGCGGCACTGCAGCCCCCAGGGAGAGGGACAGTGCCTGCCGTGGAAGACGTGGGCTGAGCAGGACACAGCCACATGCAGAGAAGGTCCTGGAGGCACAGAGAGCATGGACAACGGCCTCTTGGTCTTTTCATTTGGGGTGTCTTGCCAGTGAGCACCCCCCCCCAAAAGAAATGTAGAAAATGCCAGGAAGTCCGTGCTCTAGGAATTCTGGGAAAAGATGTTACAGGAAACAGCACATCGACCTCAGGGTCTGAGCTGTAGAGCAGAAAAGAGAAAAGCAGATGTGGGCTGCAGGGTGACAGCCGCACCGGGAGGCTGAGGGGAGGTGTGGCTTCCCCAGCGGTCCGAGTCCCGGAGGGAGCCCACCATATGAGCATCTTGGGATGCCTCGGGGAGGTGCTCCCTCTGCACGTCACACTGCTGCCACCCTGCCCGCCCACCCCACCCACTCAGCGTCCTTCCTTTTTACTTAAGCGCATGCATTTGGGTAGACTTGGCCTCCTGCAGCCCACATGGAGCAGCCCTGGCATAGTAAATGAATAACAGCAACAGCGGGGAGACCCCCGGCAGACCGTGCACACTGTGCCAGGGACCTGGAAAGGGGGCCAAGGCCACTCCGCCTCTGAGCACATGGTAGTGGAGAAATGCTGCATCCGTTTGTCTCAGTTACTTTTCTCTGGTTTCTGGCACAAAATACCCAATGCCCAAAATGAAGGAAGGAAAGGTTTATTTAGCTCCCGGTCAGCGGAGCACTCATACCTACAATCCCCGCATTGGATCACCAGTCACAAACGCTAGAAGCCACCGAAGTGGAGCTCAAAGTTAGATGACAGACCTCAACCTGAGGCCCTCAGGCTTCGTGACGTTGGGATTGGCAGTGATTTCCTGGACAGGGACACACACACACACACACACACACACACACACACACACACACACACTGTAGATCACCAAAGAAACACAGGACACGTGATGTTCTACCACAGCTAGAGCCTTCCAGGTGTTACAGAGAGCAAATGACAGGAGGAGGCAACATCTAGGGCGGAAGAAAATTCTTGCCAGGTATCGATCTGCTAAGAGGTTAATGTTCCAAATAAGGAAAGCGCTCCGGCAACTCAAGGACAACACACCTTATTTAAAGGTGGGCACGATCTGAGCCGACGTCCGTCCAGAGGTGACATGGCACTGGCCCCACACACGGACTGACACACAGCACACAGCATCATTCTTGCTAGGTGTCTGTCTACTTTCAGGACTTAGCTGAAGGCAATGGGGGGGTCCCCAGCGCACAGCCTGGGGGGCCTCCCCCTACCATGCAGACACCAGCGGTTCTGCACTGCTGCACTCCTGAGAGGACAATTTCCACCAGGGGTGTCTGTAAGCCCAGGCCTACCTGCCTGACTAATAGATTCTTGGCCTCAAAGTCATCGAACGCTCCTAAAAAGGGCAGCAGTTTATTTTACTACCCATATCTGCTCTTCTATTTTCTATTTTTAAATTAGTAGTCTCAAAATTTTAAGCCAAATGGGAACTTTGATGTTATAGAGCAGAAACTGGAAAAAGAAAACCTATTGTCCCATGATGTCTTCTTGATTAATTGCTAGCTTTTGGTTAATTATCAGTATTGATTAATTGTCAACATTTGGAAAGCATGGTTTAAGTCACACATGAAAAATTCAAAATTGGGATTTCTTGCTTTACTTGGGAAACTGTGTCTATCAGGGTAAAGGTGTGGTGACCTGGTAGCGAACCCTCCTGGCCTGTGCCCCTGCTCCCCAGATGGCCACTGTCTACCCTGGCCATCCTGCTTCCAAATGAAGCCCCAGAACTCCTGGAAGGATCAGAGCACATTCCTGGGAGCCACAGTCATCAGTGCTGTGGAGAGTACTCAGAAAGGGTGTAGGACCCCTGGCTGTAACACCACAGGTCCAGGGTAGACCAGATGGTGGATCAGATGCGAACTTATTCTATTCTAGGATTTGAACTAACAGCCAGTTGGCGTGATGCACCATGAACATTAAGGTTACAGCTCTGGGCCGAGAGAACTCTACCAACCAGTCTCTGAAATCTGCTATTGCGAAGTAAGCACACCGAAGCAGCCAGAAGGCCGGCCAGGGGAAAGGAAGAACTCCAGCAACTGCTATGAGATGCATTTTCTAGGTGAAGGAGAGCGTGACCTTTCCTGGGCATTTCTCAACTGCTCTGAATGAGTCACGTGCACTGTCGTAGTCAGTGCACGCTGAAGCCAGCAAGGGGACACGATCCTTACCCTTGCGTCACAGAGGAGCAGGCTCAGGCTCAGGGAAGTGATGCCACCTGCAGAGGCTGCCAGGCTTGTACACAGCAGAGCTGGAGTGGAAGCCGACCACTGGGACTGCAGGCGCCAGCCCCGCAGTACTCCACGTCTTAACTTGCAGTTCCGCAGCCTGGCAGCTCCTGCAGTGACTTGGCTTTTAAGTCCCTGGCACATGTATGCCTTAGTTCTCAGCAGGATAGCTAGGATGTGGGTGACCTGTGGCTGATGGGGACCATCAGGGACCACCCCGATGTGTGTCCAGGGCTGAGTGTGTACTGAGCATATGCCTACGGGCACTGTGAGCCAGGCCGCATCCCGAGGCGGAGGAACGCGCAGGCAGTGAGTGCTCCCAGCTCTGCGTCTCCAGGGAAGTCAAGCTCAGTTCTTGCCTTTCAGAAAAAGGGGTTATCACATATGCATAGCATTTGCCTTGCACGGACACTGAGAAGCCTATGCGGGTTACCTTATGTCTGTGCCTGGCAGGCAATGGGCAGCTCAAAAATGCAAGACGCACCCTCCTGTGGCACTCCACAACAGTTAAAAATTATATCTTGGTGATGGCAAAGGCATGCATTTTTCCATCCGTGGTGGAGCTCTGGAGCAGTTGACACCAGACCTCAACCTGTTTGACATGAAATGTTTAAGGATGCCTTCCTTGGCTCCTATCCTTTTACTCGGTGGACTTACAGAGGCTGGTGTGGATAGGAAATAATAACCCTGAATCATTTTATTTGAGGGCCAACGCCTTGTCAAAGAGCCCTGGGACTGACATGTGGGGACATGGGAAGGTTCCAGTGACTGGAAGGTCTGTTAGGCTGCAGCTCGGCCTCGCTTCCCAAGCACGAGCGGCTTGTTTATTGCAGCCGAGTTCTCTCTTGTTCACCTGCCCTGGGAAGATTCCTGGTGCTCCCTTCACTCTTTTCAGGCTCCAGGCTACTGAAAGATTCAGGATCTCAGTTTGTCTGCAGTTGCTTTCTAATTTTTCTGAGGGCCGAGCTCTGCAGTTTCTGATACTATTTCTTCTCCCGCAAGCTATGGCGTGGCTTGCAGTGAGTCGCAAGCTGTGTATTTTTCTAAATCTCCCTTCTCGCCAGAGTATCAAGAAATTATACCTTTTAGGTTTATCAGCAGCTTTCCTTCCTATCACCAACACAAAACACTTGGCAGCCACGATTTACAGGGCAAGAGCTTACCTCGGGTCATTATTTCGCTGGGTTCAGCTCATGCTCAAATCTCTCCCGGACGGAACACTGGCATGAGGGCCTCATGGAGGAAGCCCCTCAACTCTGCAGCCAGAAAGCAGAGAGGGGAAGGACAGTCTGGGGGCCAAAGCATACCCTTCCAGCTCCCACACCAGTGTGACCCCCACCAGACAGGAGACCTTCCAGTGACGTTTTAGTCTAAGCTATAGCATCGCATGCCTGGTCCCCCAAAGGCTCGTGTCTATCATCTCATTACACAAAATGAATCTAGTCCCTCTCTGAGAACCAAAGTCGTAACAGCTGCGGAAATGTCCAAATCCAAAGACTCTCCCAAGACTCAGGGCAAACCCTGAGCTGTGAGGCCCTGCAGAAATGAACAGGAGTGCTGACCAGTGCCTACACATTCTGAAGAGGAGAACGGAGGACAGCCAGGAACCAGACGAAAGCCAGACCGGAACCCAGCGGTAGAATCCTAAGCTTCACAGCTCTACGTCCCGCATGGGGGTAAGCTGTAATGATGTGTCAGCGCCGAGGCTTGCTGGGCGTGGCCTCGCGGCCTCGTTGCTGGGCTGGGCCTGCTCACCGTCCTGGGTTCTCCTCCACAGATGCGCTCACTCCTGCTATCTTTCATTTCCTGCTGTCTTTCCTTCACATTGGGTGCCGCCTTCTCAGGGGCGCACTGCCTGGGCTGAAATCTGGTTGGGAGCTCCCCCGGCCCCACAGTGCTTGTATTCCCCATGCTGGTAAAACCACCACCATTGTGAAGGCTCCTCATCTATTGCCAGCAGTAGCCAGGCCGCTTTGGAGCATGGCTGCAGGGGCCTCTGGGTACCCAGATGGCAGAGCACACTGAAATACACCGCAGGGAGCCAATTTCCCCGGAACCCCCTTCTCAAGCAGTGGTCCTAGGGACTTTTTTCTCCAATGAAACGTTAGGGCTATAAACCAGCCTTATACCACTACCACGGCCACCATAATGCACATGGGACAGAGGACTCGCACGCCAGTACTTGCCCTTTATGTAGGTCTCTTCTGCTGTTTTCTTTTCTGTTTGTGCTACTATTAAACTATTCTCCCTTAAGCAGAACGGTCATGACTTTCTGGGTGCATACCCCGGAGCAGGGCTGAGTAGGGTTCCCGGGATCTTGTTCCTAATCTCAGCTTAGACCTTGCCGGTGGTGAGGCCTTGGCTGGCTCCTAACGTGGTGAGTATTGCGTGTCCGTGGTCATAAGAAGGCGCATGGGGAAGCGCTCCGAGTCCAGTGCGTAGTGATACCAACACAAAGTAACAAGGCCAGCCGCGGTGCTCTTATCCTGGCTGTGTATTAGAGCAGTTTCTGGCCCTTGTGACCTGGGTGAAGAAGAAATTCCTCTAAAACACACAGAGCCTGGCAAGGTTTAAGGAGTCATTGTTCCCCTTGTGAGGTTCACATAGGAGGGAAAGGCTGTGTACCAACTGGTATGGGATGCCCGCAGGCCCGTAAACATCGGCCTTTGCCAAATTGGTTTAAGGACACACCCTTCCTTTTATTCAGGGCCACAGCCGTGGCATTCATCAGTCCTTGAATTCGGAGGCAAGGCGAGGGTGTGGCTGGAGAGACTCCGCGCCCTTAGCCCTGCAGCCTGGAAGCAGAGCCTGTTCACACCGCCCTCTGTGGGCAGGAAACTCTGGTTGGACTCTCAGGTCTTCGCCATTTTTCTCCCACGCCGCGACATCTGCATCTCATTTTGCATTTCTGCTTAGGAGAAAAACTTCATGGCACTTTATTGGGGGCAGGTAGAATCCACCGTAGACCACTGTTGCCCCTCCCTAGTCCTCCACAAGCCGCCCAACCCCTGCTGCAAATTCCCAGGGGCTGTCTGCTTTGATACCCCTAGTTTTCACTCTGAATTACAGGAACCATAAAATCCATCCGGACTTCAAAGAGCAAGACGGCAGCGGACGCCGTCAGCCCCTTCAGATAGCCCTGTCACATCTCGTGGTCAAGCCTCTGCCCACCCTGGGACTCAGGACTCAGGACTCAGGACCCGGGAGCAGTGACAGTGACTTCTCATCCCTGTGAGCTCAAGGTCTCCCCACAGGTACAGGTGCCCACTCTCGCCCGGGCACAGAGGGAGCAGCTGGGGAGAGCAAGCAGCTTCTGATGACCTTCTGAGCGGTAGCAGGGACTCGGGCGCGGTCCCCTCTTGGAAGCTGCTGCTGGTAGAAGGGTGTCTTCTTTTGTCCCTGATGCCTGGTGGGACAGTTTCAAAAATCCTATGGAGACTGTGGAGGCTCATTGTTCTCTCTGAAGTCCTCGGGCCTTTCCCTGAAGTGTCCTGCCGCCGGGCTGTGCCTTCCTTCACACTTTAGAAGCTGCCTGTCCTTGTGGAAATGCCCCATCCTCGACAGGCTCGTGGATCCCCTCTTGGGTCCTGGGCCATCATTAATAATGATGAAAGAGCATAAGAGAAAGGATTTTTATTCTATATTGAGGAAAGGCTCCGGTCCCAGCTGTGCCGGTCACCAGGTGACGCTGGAGCTCGCCAGGTGATGCTGGGAGTGCCAAGGGACTTGAGGTGTCACCCACTTATGGCTCTTGATGACTCGGGTCACCTGGCAGTGGCTGCTGAGGGCACACCCAGACTTTGGCATTGGCAGACGTCTGCCACCGTTGAGATGAGGGGCTGCTGCCCCCATGCGCTACTTGGCACCCATAAGAGAACTGGCAGGGCTCCTTCTCCCCCTTCCCATGCTGGATGCCCCTTGATTTCTTCCTGATGGCTGCTATTTCTGGGGTGAGATGGCATCTAGGCGTTGCCCATTTCACAAGTCAGGGATGACAGTGATTCTGAGGGCCGAGGCACAGCAGGAGCAGGATGCGTGTGCTTGTTCCGCGTGGAGCTCCTGTGTCTCATCAGGTCCGATCACCATTGCGGCTTTTCAAGGTCCATCCGCTGTCTTGGGGTCATATGAAGAAGTTGAAATTTTCTAAATTAAGTGTTATCATCACACAGAATCACACAGAAGGATAAGGTGTCCAGTAAGACGATAAAGCTGGAAAAATAGTGCCAAGAAAAGCACAGAAGGCTGTCGGCATCAGTGATGCGTTGGAAGTCCTCATGGGAACAGCTCCCAGCGCAGTCTCCCTCTCACAGCAGGAGAGAAGGGTGGAGGCTGAATGCCAGCAGCCTCCTCCCCACCATGGGGGCTGAGTTGGGGGTATCTCTCCCTGCTGTATCTGGAGGTTGCTGGAGCTAGAAGCAACCTTTGGTTTGTCATTTCTAAAGAAAATGGCCTGCATGATTTAGAGGCAGAATTATTATGGATGCACACTGGTTCCTGTGTTTTCCAAATTTCCTGCAGCTTTTATTAATAGAATGCCCATACTTCCAGTTTTGCCTACAAGGCCAGAGGAGCCAGGGCTCAGACTGGTGGCTTGTGCTCAGGTGGGCCCCCGAGGGCGTGGCCCTGGCCACGTCGCTCCACCCTTGGCTCCTGTGAGGCAGGAGGGCAGTGGCGGCCACTTAGGAAATGAGCATTGCTAGGAGACCCTCGCCATCCCCACACTCTCCCCTGGCCAGGGATCTTTGCCAAAGGACACAGCGCAGATAGTCCCACACCCTGGGGTACTCGTGTGAGCCCCAAGGTTCAAAATCTCAACTGTAAACTAATCACTCAGGTGAACTGGCCCGAGACGGACAGCATGGGCAGAGAGGCCTGGGAGCCAAGGAGTGCCTTCCTGGCCCAGCTTCTTCCCTGCCTCACCCTAAGAGCAGAGCTGTGTGGAGGCGCTCGGCTGCCTTTCGCAGAGCCCAGTACGCTGCTCTCCCCACAGTTCCCGGGGTCTCTGTGTCACAAAGGCCTCTACAGTGAAGCCACCTCCCTCTACGTGGCCACCCCTCCTCATCACACCAGAAGCCACGAAATGCGGCTGGGGTTGGCAACGATGACATTCATGTCATTCCCAGGGAAAGACGCAGCTGCAGACATGGCGTCCCAGGTACAATTCCAATTTCTTCTTCCTCTCAGCGTTAGTCCTCACCCCAGGGTGGTCAGACTCCAGAAGTTTTCTCTCTGGGTAGTATGGAGTCTCTCTCTCTGTGTCTCTGTCTCTCTCTCTCTCTCTCTCTCTGGCTGGTCACATATACCTGGTGTGAAATGCTCTGCTTTCACCATGGTAAGCTTACAGTGAGGCATTACAAGCGATGCCCACGGCCCCCTCGGGTCCTTGTGGCTCCCAAATGGAACCCTGAGCCCACTCAACACATCTCCTGCCTTCTTGTCCCGCTGTGGATGTGGGCCGCTGGGGGCTCTGGGTGTCTTGTGTGAGTGGAATCACACAGTGTGGCCATTCTGTGGCCGGCTCCTCGCAGGGCTCCCAAGGGGCCGTTTCTCTCACCCCCATGCTGGCCACCGTCTGTCCTTTGTTGTCCTGAGGGACGTGGTGTCACCGCACTGTGGTTTGGGTCCCACAGCCCTGGTGGCCGGTGGCTCTGGTGGCTTTCCTGTGCTCCTTGCCCTCTGCTCGTCGCCTTTGGGTGGTGTCTGTAGAAACCTTCGTCCCTTGGGTGCAGGTCACGCGCTTTCGTTGTTGTCGAGAGACGGCGGGGGGGGGGGGCTCTTCCTCTCCTCTGAGCGCTGGTCGGGCCGTGTTTTCTGCCGCTCTGGGGCAGCGTTCACTCTGCCCGTGTGATTTTGAATACAGAAAGGGTTTTAAATTCACTGTTTTTTATTGTTGTTGGCCGTGCTCGTGCCCACTCCAGACACCCCTGCCATGCCTGACAGGGCAGTGACCACCCTGCATTTGCTTCCAACGGTAACTCACTTTTCACCTTGATATCTTCGTCCATTTCTAAGTTAATATTTGTACATGGCTTAAGGTAAGGATCCAAGTACATTTTTAAAACAGTGTACACCGTTCTCTCACATCTTTTGTGGGAGCACTTGTCCCGTCCCCCAGTGCCAGCCCCAGTGTGACCATCTGCGTAAGGGTCGTTTCTGGGAGCGCCGGCTCGGTTGTTTGACGTCAAGGAGTGTGAGGCTTCCGGGGGCGCTCCCTTTCACGGCTGCTCCGCCCAGTGGGCGTCTCTGGAGATTCCATGACGTAGACTTTCCTACTTCTTCTGATTGTGTCTCTGGCATCTGGCAGGACTTGCGCTGAGCCTGCAGTACCTCTTGGACAGCAGTGGACTGGGAAGTCTTCCGGCCCGGGAGCAGGCCCGTAACCCTTAACGAGCATCTTCAGTTTCTTTCCGCAGCGTTTAGTGGTTTCTAGTGGTGCTTTTCTCCTCAGTCAGGTGTACTCAGCGGGGTCCACTCTCCTCAGCGCTGTGGAATGCGCGCCCCACTGCCTGCTCACGGCGCTCGCTCACCGCTACGCAGAGAACAGCTGATTTGTGTGCCTTGACTCTGATCCTGCATCTTTGCTGCACGTGCTCATGCTAACAGCTCACGTGCTTGTGGGCATGGGAAGCAGGCAGCGCAGGCCATTTCCCTTGCTTTAACCAGGGACATAGCCAGAGGCCCCGAACCACCCTGGGGCTCCAGGCTGTGGCTGGGGCCTGGCCTCCACACGCTTCACTCTGCTCTCCTGACAGAGTCTGGGGCTGAGGTTTCACCTGCTAAAAACAGGAAGCTGTGAGACAAAAGGGCAGAAGCAGAAAGAGGGGGGAAGGGAAGCAGGGCGCCGCCGGGTAAGGAGCAGAATACCCGCCCTGCCGGGGCGTGGGCGACGAACGGCCTCCACCGGGGTCTCCACCGGGCCGCGAGGTCCCCATCCCCAGGACACGGATTCATTCCTTCATCAATAGAGAGCTCCTTAGTGAAGCTCCGCGGGGGGCTCTGACGGGGAAACTGAGGTTGGGGTTGAGCTCAGGGTCTGACAGCAGCGCAGGACTCCCTCCTCCTCAGAGCAGCCTGGGGCGCCCAGAAACCAGAGGGCCACGGGGCTCCTGCCTGTGCCCAGGCTCCCAGGACTGGAGGATGTCGGGTGCTTGTGAAGTCACATACTCCCGGCCTCCTGAGGCCTGCCTCTGCCTCTCCTCAGGACAGGAGCCCTAGGATTCCTGCAGAGTCTGTGGCTTCATTTTCATTTCAAAGCTTTGTTGTGGGCTGGGGTCAGCAGGCCCAGGAGCTCCCTGTCCTCCCAGGAGAAGTGGGGGACAGGCAGGGTCACAGTGGGAGGGTCCCTGGGGGCGTCAGGCGGGACTGACTAAGGGAGAAGGCACTTAGGAAGGCGTCTGTGAGATATGTCCCTCGCCCGCCTAGGAATAAGGACTCTGGAACTTTCTGAGTCTGTTTCCCTTCTCTGTACCAGAGTCCCAGGAGGAGGGGACAGCAGCACCTGCCAAGCCCTGCTGGAGGCTTCCTGTCAGTGTCCTCTCTGCGGTCTTTACATTTTGGCCTCCAAAACTGAACCTGGGCCAGTTTGCTCATTTTCTGAGCCTCCTACCACCATTCGGCCATATTTGAACTAAAGAGAGGTCTGAAAACTGAACTACGGTGTCCTCCAGTTTTTCACGAAGGTACCTAGGAGCTGACGTGGCTGTGGCAGATGGGACTTCTGGTCTGAGCGTTTCGCGGTTCCCCCGCTGGCTCCCGCAGAGGCCGCCCCAGGCCTCACCACCCCCCACCCCCTACAGCGGGGAAGGCTGCTGTCCCCAGCCTGGCTGCGTTTCTTATCATTCGAGTTCTCAGTGGCGGCCATTCTTTCCAGGTGAGCACGCGGCAGTGATGCACTCTGCAGAGCAAGTTCAGGCAGCACGATCGATGGCAGCTGAACCCCAGGCCGGGGCCACACACCCGGCAGCGCGCGACGGACCAAGGAAATGCGCGTTTATACTACCGCCTGGATGGAGCAGTTGTGCTATAAAGAAGGATAAGCTCGAGTCACCCGTCGGCTGCGTGTGTGTGTCTGTGTGTTTGCGTGCGGGCCTGTGTAGCAGGGGGAGGGGGCCGCACCCTCAGCACAGCAGGGCGCCCACCGGAACCTTTCCTAGGGCAGCTCCCTGCTGACTCAGTAACAGAGAATCTCCAGCGCCGAGGCTGGAAATCACCTGTCAAGCTGGCAAACTGTGCTGGTGAAAAGCAAGCGCGGCTCGCTGCGGCGTGTCCCTAGGACACACGGCCCGCAGGACCCGGGGCTCTGTCACCCTGATGCTGAGGTAGCAGCTTGAACTCATTTTCCGAAATTTCCTTTGGCACAGAATGAAGAAAAAGAATAATCGTTTCAAGTCAGGATAGTAATCCGTCTCATATAATTGTATTAAGACGCTCCGAGAGAGCGGTCTCCCCACCGCCCTTTGCAATGTGTTACAGATATGGGATTGGGGAAGAGGAGCGCTGTCTGCGAGGAGCTTGTAAAAAGTTTCCGTTGTCATAAACGCAGAGAGGAAGTACGCCAGACATTAGCTTTATGTCGCTGTCTAGCACTTCTGAAATGGTCTCCTTGTAAAGACGCCCCCACCCCACCCCGCCCCCATCCTGGGCCACGGTGCCAACCTGCTGGGGCCTCAGGGAAGTCCAGAGCCAGTGTGATCGTCAGATCTTGGGCCGGTGAGTCTCTCTGGGAACCAGTAGTCTCCCAAGTGCATTCCTGACCATCCATGAAGGAGACCAGCCACCGAGGTCTCTCGGGACACGGTGTCCCTCTCTTCCAGCTTAGCATTTATCCACATGACAGGGCTCTGGTTGGCTGATGAACTCCAGGGTCCCCCTAGCTGTTGCCCACCTGGCTTAGGCCACAAAGCACCCTGGGAGATAGGACAGGGGCCTGGTGTCGCGGACATAGACTCCAGATACTCCTAACAGCCTCTCCAGGTAGCAGCATCACTGTTATGGCTTGTGTCTAGCTGCCACCCCAACGCCTCATGCAGTCGTGGGGCGGGGACTTCTAGAGTTTGAGACATAACTCATGATCCACTGGCATTATGTGTCTTAGTACTGCTGGGATTATGGGTGTGGTCTGAGGTGGATTGCCTGAGGTAGAGAGCATGAATGTATTATAAGAGACAGAAGAATATATTCTCTGTTGCTCTCTGCTCCCCTGGTTGTTCTGTTACCTCTGTCGCCACTGTCGCTGTTCCACCGCCATGAACTATTGCTCTTTGCCATGTGCCTCTCTGCCTCGGAGCCAACTGAATATGGTCTGAAACCTCCAGTAACTGTGAGCTAAATAAATCTTTCCTTCTTTCATTTTGGGTGTTGGGTATTTATCCCAGCAACGAGAAAACGGAACAAGCCTGTTTTACGGATAAGAAAATGGAAATTGCCCACACCTTCCCAGCTGTGCAATAGGAGATACAGGGCTCTGATTCAGACTCCAGAGCTAGAGATTTTGATCACCACGCTGTATCACAGGGAGGGCACCAACCCAAAAGCATAGCTGTTCTCCTGTAAGAGAAGGACCAGGGTCAAGGGACGGGGCTCTGCAATGCTGGGGTGAGGTCTGCACCAGGGAAGGCGTTTTGCCTTCAGCAACCGAAAATGCAGCTGCCAGTGGCTTCAGCAACTTCAGACCACCTGGGACCCTGGGGTGGGGCCGCTGTAGGGCTGGTGACTGGGAGGCTCTGTGGCCCTAGCAAGGGTACAGGGTCTTCACAGCTCTGCTTCAAGACCCCGCTGCTGGTCTTATTGCTCAATTGGTTTCCTCCATCCTTGCAGGGTCACTGTCACCAGCAATCCAGAGTACATACTTTCTTGTTCTGACTGAGAGACAGAGACAGAGACAGAGACAGAGACAGAGACAGGGCAGGAGGCACAGGTTGCTTCCTGTGCTTCTCCCCTCTAAGAATACACAACAAGAAAGTTCCATGCAGTCCATTTGTCCCTTTGCTGTCTCAGTGCCTTCTCTCTCCTTGCTGGGGCAAAATGTTTGACATCCAGAAGAAAGAAGTTTGCTTAGCCCACAGTTAGTTGGTTTTTCAGTCCATGCTCAGCTGGCCCCGGCAGAGCACAATGGCAGAGGGCAGCCGTTCATGGAAAAAGCAAAGGGAGGGGAGCGGCTGCAGCGCTGGCAAGCCTCCCTCCCTCCTGCCCCAGGGCGGTGCAGTGCTCACGCTGTAATTTCATCATTGGATTATTAATTTCTTACTCTAGAAGCCGCCCCCTGACTGCATGAGGCTTTGGGGGGACAACTGGACTGAAACCGTAGCATCTGGTCTGCTGCAAAGAGCTCAGCCTTCCCACCCATGTGGCAGTCATTGGGAAAGGGTCATGCTCAGAGCCCTGGGCTGGGTTCATGGGACCTGGGAGACTCAGGCCCACTGTCCACTCACGACAGGAATCTCTGTGCAGGATGGACACTTGGGGTCTTGGCTCAGTAATTGGGGTGACTTGGGTTGACTGCTCTTTGGCTCTTACCAGCCAGGGATGGAAGTGTGTTACCCTCACTAAGCCTTGATTTCCTCTGCTGTGAAAAGGGGTGCTGATAGGATGTTCTGTGGATGGCTGCAGGATAATCACCCTGTGGGAGCGGACACTCAATGTCTGACTCATCGTGAGCTCCTAGGAAATCTTAATTCCATGCTAATGTAAAAGCCTTTCATCTCCCGTCCCAACCCAAGCTCGACAGTACGCACGCACGGCACGGCTTTGCTCCATGCTGACAGTTGTGCGTTTCGAGTAGACACAGCTTCTCTGTTGAGATCCTAGGATGAGCCCTCTGCTCCTGTGGGGTACACGGCTGGATCATTTGGGGCAGAGGGAGGGTCTGACGCTGGAATCCGGAACCCTGCCTGTGGAACTTTGGATGGGCAGGAAGTGCAGATGTAATGTTCTCTTTGGTTCGAATCTCCAGAGCCTGATCTCAAACATCGAGGTTTAGAGAGGGTTCTGCCGCAGGAAGAGCGGAAGTGGGGCAGAGAGGAGGCTGCGGCAGAGTGTGCCAGTCTGGGCAGGTGAAACAGGCTCCCGCCTGCCCCTGAGGAGGGCCAGCAAGGTGTGCAGGAGTCTCGCTGTGGCCAGCTCCTCTTCACCTGGCTTGGACCCCTGCTTTAGGAAGGAAGCACAGGGGTGCTCGGGGCTCACTGGCTGATTTGTACCCAGATGAAACGGGTACAGAAGAGGCACAGACCTGGAGAGGCAGGCCTAGGGGCAAGGCTGCAACTCAGCCACCCCACTAAGAATTTTCTAGAAAATAACAGACGGGCTTTCGAGAATCTGGGGGCTGAGGGGCTGAGGCGGATGGTCAGCATGGGCCACAAGGGTTTTGCTCCCTCCCCGCCCCTTGTGCTCCAAGAAGCCACTGTCCTGACAGTGCTTTTCAGGCCATGGGCCACAGACAGCCTCGGGCTTTGCAGGGGGAAGGAGTGGTAGGCAGAGGCTCCCTTGGCATTGTGCAGGCACCCAGAAAGTTCCACGTTCCTTTGTTTCAATCGGTGGGAAAAGATCTAGAAGTGTCGAACAGAATAGGAGAGTTACCCACTCGTGGGTGGTGAACGCTCTGCTATTGCGGGTCTTGGTGAGTTTTCCTGACTAAGGAATGCCAGCGTTTAATGCTCAGTGGCAGTGGCGGCCAGGTTTCCGAGTGCCTGGCTCGCCTCCCTCCCTGGAGCCTGCCGCAGTCTTCCAGTTTGTTGCTGACATTTGGATACAGCTGCAGCCACCGCCATGTTTGCTGGGCTTGGCCCAAGCCTCCAAGCAGGTGTTTGGATGAGGCCCGAATTAAAAGCCTGGTGAACCTCAAAGGTGCCGTTGCCAGGAACCTGGGGCCTGGCAGCTTCTGGGGCAGGACAGCCAGGAGGTTGTGTGGGCACAGGGTCCATCATGCCCGTCTTAGCGTCCATCATGCCCGTCTTAGCCCCAGCTCATGCAGAGAAAGGCCAGGCCCATGAGGTGTCCCCAGGGGTCAGGCTGCTACACAGGGAATCCAGCTCATACAGCGCCACAGTGGAGGCCAGACTGTGGCTGAGCCCAGCCAGCACCGGGCAGTGGCCTCGGGAGACCAGAGTGCAGATGTGTTTCAAATGTTTGTGCTTTTTTCTTAGTCTAGGGCCTGCAAGATAGCTCAGCATGCTAAACACCTGCTTAGGGTAGGCTTTGATGTCCAGCACCACATGCCATGCTGGCCCTGCCCCCAGGGGTGCTGAGCGGCCACCAAGTCCAGGCACACGCTTGTGGGGAGACTGAAAACAGGAGGATCCCCATGAGTCCAATCTACATAGTGAGAACCTGTGCTAAATACATAAAAATTTAAAAAAGAGTTTTACTTAGTCTACATTGGCAGTGTAGAAATGATCCCATGTATCACAGGGAACTGGTAGCTGCCTAGAAGAGCTCTTCATTTTTTCTTTTTAAATTTTATTTTTTTTCTTGTTTCAGAACTTTTGTTTGTTTGTTTATTTATTTATTTTTATGGCCGGCTCAGCCTGCCCTGAGGGCAGGGCTGGCGCAGCATGTGGTGCCGGGGATCGAACTGCGGTCCCTGCAGCCGCCTAAGCTTTCCTAAGCAGGCGCTTTAGGCCACTGAGCCATCCTGCCGGGCCCCTCTTCATTTTTTCTCCCTCTCTTTCCCCTGCCTCCTCACTGCATAAAAGCGTGATGACAGAAAATGGAGACAGGACTGGCGAGAGAGCTCAGTGGACTAAGTGCTTGCTTAACATAGGCACCGGGGTTTGATCCCCAGTACCACATGCCGAGCCAGTCTAGCCCCCGGGGGACGCTGAGCCAGCCACTGAGACCAGGCGTGGGGGTGCATGCCTGTAACCCCAGCACCGCGGAGGCTGAAAACAGCAGGATCGGCAGGAGTCTAAGCTGTGTAGTGAGACCCTGTACCAAACACCCTTAAAAGACAGGAAGAAAAAGAAAGTGGAGACAGATCTTCCACAGGAGATGGAAAAGCCCACTGTCCACAGCCATGTTTTCCACGCCATGCTGCTATTTTGCCTCTTTAGCAGTTCTAACCACACGATGTCGCCCTTCTGGGTCTGACTGATTCCGCTCAGCGTTGGGGGTCGGGTGCGTCCGTCTTCCCGCAGATGCCCGCTCGTCCCACTTCACGGCAGAGCTGTTCTCGGGTGTCTGTAAAGACCATGTGTTCTTTGTCCACTCATCTGTTGACGGTCACTGAGGCCACTTCCGAGATCACGGGGCACGTGGACCCTGCACTGTGCTGTTCTGAACTCTGGACAAGCCTCCTGGGAGGAGGATAGCTGGATCGAGTGGAGTGTCTAGCGTTGGTGCTTTGGGCGTCTGCACGGTGACTCGCAGAGCAGCACACCAGTTACAGCCCCGTGAGCAGTGTAGAGTTCTTTTTCCCTGTAGTCTTCACGGCATTTGTTGTTACGATTTCCTGACGACCGCGATTCTTTCCGGCATGAGGTGGAGTCTCGGTGTTGCTTCAGTTTGTGTTTCTCTAGTGCCTAGCGCCGCTGAACATTTCCGCATGCACTTGTTGGCCGGCTGTACTTTTTCTGAGGCGGGTCTGCTCACGTCAGCCGCCCAGCTTTTGTGGGCTGTGACACAGGACTAGACGCTGACCTCTGAGCCTGGCTTGGTTCCTTTCATGTTGCCAAGCCACGATGCCGGCGTGCACAGCATGAGGGAGGAGGCTCCCTGAGCTCCCAGTCTGCAGAGGTTTCAGTCCAGTCAGCGGGCTCCAAGGCAGGGCAGCGCGGCACAGAGGCATCGCAGAGGGGAAGCAGAGAGGGATGGAGGGAAGCGGAGGGACGTGCGTCTGCCCCCCTCCAGGCCACGCCCCCAGAGACCCACCTGCTCCCACCAGCCTTCCCCAAACCCGGCCTTTAGCTGTAAGCTCCACAGTGTTCTACGGTACCACACCCCCACGATCCAGTCTCCTCATGAAGCTCTGCTTGTGAGAAGATGCACTTGACCTCACCCCCTCCTCTCCTCTCCTCTATCCAGCAGTGCGGGCAGTGGCGTGCAGGGAAGATGGGCCCAGGCTCCAGGCCAGGTCTCCTGCTTACCTACTGGCCACAAGTCCTTGGCAAGTGCTTTGCTGGCTTGTAAGAAGGGGATGTTAGTTATAAGATAATCACTAGAGACTACAACAGCTCATGCCTATGGGGATCCGGGCAGCCTGTTGGCCAGTGCTCAGCATCACCTGCTGCTCTGGACCCGTAGCCTTGGGCCGTGGTTCTCCACCCTAAGGTGTTGCACACCACTACCTACAGGAGACGGCTGCAGTCATCCTGTGTCCCCCTAGTCTTCTGTCCTGATGCCAAGCCAAATGCCTAGTGACCCTGGAATGTCCCAAGAACATAGAGAGCTGGTGCTCTCTTCTCAGGCTCCTCGGGCACTGTGGAGTCCCCCTCCGTCACTAAGGTCCCCATCCATGCCTGTGGCACCCTGAGCGCCCCACAATGCCCCACAGTGTCCTTTGCTGGGCTCCAAAGCCACCCATCTTTGTCCACACTCACAGTTTCTTCAGGTGGAAACCTTGTTGGGAGGAAACTTGAAGCTGGATATTATAACCAGGCCTCCTCTGCCCCCTGGGGTGGCACTGGCTGCTCTGCTGCTGCCAGCCTGGGTCACAGCCTGGTGACAACTCCTGGCTTTGATTCTTCGGGTGCAGGTTTGGGTTCAGAGCTCATTCCGTCCCCAACTCAGCTATCAGAACCCGTGAGAGGTGGGAGTGTGGCCGTGTTCCCCATAGCCACGAGCATCTGATTGCAGGGGCCCTGGCTTTGCCTGAGTGGGGGGCTCTGTTGTCAGGTGATGTCAAGGATCCCTTGGCTTACTGTGAGGCCAGAAGAGGCAGGCAAGGACCGTTCTGATGCCCTGTGGACAGTTGCTGATACCTCCTGTACAAAGCTACCCAGGTGAAATTTGCTCCTGCAGCCCTAGCAGCTAAATGATGGCGTTTGTGCTCACCGCAGGGAGCAGCAGCTTCCATAACCTGTGTATTGACGCTGCTCCCACCCGTGCGCCAAGCCGCAGACTCTGAGGAAGGCTTGCTGCAAGGGCCTGCCCTTCCTGGATGGCCCACTCTCGGGGCTATGGGTGGGACGCCTTAGCTTCTCCGCAGGGTGTCCGTCTCTACAATGTGGTTAACTGATCCCCAAGGAGTACAGGAAGAGACAGCAAAATAGATGGAGCGGTGCCACAGGTCAGACAGTCATTTAGCAAAACCTCCTGTGTTCCACAAGTCAGCCCTCTGTGAAGAACTTGTTCAAGTGCACAAACACTAGGAAGTGAGGATCACTGGGAGCCATCTTGGAGGCCATCTTGTAGACCAGCAACCAGTCATCCTTAGATGTTTGAAGAATGACTTTAAAAAATACAACTCTTCTTACTAAAATTAATAAAAAATAATAAAATAAAATAAATTTAAAAATCCACTTCTAAGCCACGGTTATCAAATACTTTGTTGGGCAGGAGCTGGACCATTTTGCTTGTTGCTGTTATGTACTAATTTTGGTATTTTAAAAACCCATTTCACAGTTGGAGGGGAGATAGCTCCGTGGCACTAGTGCCTGCCTGGCAAGTGCAAGGTTGTGAGTTTGAACCCCAGTTCCAGAAAAAAAAAAAAAATTCACAGTTGGGGAGCCCGGCGGGACGGCTCAGTGGTCTAAAGCGCCTGCTTAGGAAAGCTTAGGCAGCTGCAGGGACTGCGGTTCGATCTCCGGCACCACATGCTGAGCCAGCCCTCCCGAGGGCAGGCTGAGCTGGCCATAAAAATAAATAAATAAACAAACAAAAGTTCTGAAACAAGAAAATAAATAAAACAAAATTATTTTTAAAAAATTTCACAGTTGGAAAATATTGGCCAGTGTCAATCACCACTAGGGACTGTGACTTTGATTCACTCAAGTCCCAAACTCCTTTCACGCCAACAGGGTGAACGGAAGGTGACATCGTAGAGGTTCTGCAAAGAGGGCCCAGGGTTTCCATGAAGAAGTTACAGAAGCACTAGGAACCCAGCCGTGTCTTGTTCTCCGGTTAACCTACTCTGTTGTTCCATGTGTGCAAGTGTTCCTAAATTTCTTTCCCTCATTGCTTGTAGTCATTTATCCAGTGAATACTTTACAAGCATAACAGCATACATTTTGCGAGAGAAGGGATTATTTATTTATATTACTGTTCCAACATCAAAAAGCAGCGTCTGGAAAGAGCAGGTAATCAATGCGCATTAATTGGTGGTGTTTGTTTGCCTGTCTGGACATCAGGCCCAAGGCCTTACACCTGCCAGGCAAGCACCCTCCCATGGAGCTATATTTAGCCCCAGCCCTTGCGTTAGTTTTCTAATTGCTTTAATTTTATTATTAATGGGTCATTACCTCAGATAATGCATCAGCTGGGAGAAGAGAAGCTATCATGGGCATTTCAGGTTGCAAATAAATTTAACCCAAGGAGTTAGTGGATTATGAAACCACTGGGAGGGTAAGAGTGAAGGCTAGACTATTGCTCCTCCTTCCCAGGACATCCAGGAGAGCAGCTCTCAGTCACTGGATGACACCACCCCTGGGATGGCGTCAGGAGGACCCTAGACGCCCACAGCTGCTTCCTTGTTCATCTTCCGAATCTCCCGGCCAGACTTCCCACTAAGAGATGAGCAGAGCCCTGCAGGCCAGGGGCCCTGGGCAGTCGGGCTCTTAGGTCTCAGCTTGTGTAGTACCAGGGAATGCTGAGCGGGGAGCTGGGCACGGAGAATTGTCACCCAGCACAGTGGGTCCCTGCTCCCAGAGCTGGCTCATCTCCAGGGGAAATTGCATTTGGTTATTACATGCAGGGTTAGCAACTCAAGCAAAGGACAGCTCAGCTCTTAAGAGACAACTCATCTTATCTTTGTGGCATTGACTGTTAGCAATAATTACGACTAATAATGACACTAATGGCATGGTCAGCTATTATAGTTTCATGAGTCTCCAAATTCTAAAAACCTAGTGTATATCAGGGCCCGGCAGGATGGCTCAGTGGTCTAAAGCGCCTGCTTAGGACAGCTTGCACGGCCGCAGGGACAGCGATTTGATCCCCAGCACCACACGCTGCGCCAGCCCTGCCCTCAGGGCAGGCTGAGCGGGCCATAAAAATAAATAAATAAACAAACAAACAAAAGTTCTGAAAGAAGAAAAACATAAAACAAAACAAAAAATTCTTAAAAAAAAAAACCTAGTGCATAGATCTGCTGTGACAAGAGGAAGGTTTTTAAAGTCCTTTCCTCAGTTTCTCACCTGTAGGTTGGAGATAAAGTCTCCCTCACAGGCTTGCTGTAAGAACTAAGATGATCAATGAAATAGCACACGCGTGGGAACCCAGGCAATGCTGAGACATGGGTGCGAGTTGTATTCAGCCTGCAGTACGTGACCAGACCCTAAGTACTCCGGCATACCTGGGGCCAGTCTATGGGGAGGGGAAACTCAGGGAAAGAGGAAGTCAGGGCCCACGGGCCATGGTGGGGCAGGCTGGGATGGGCGGAGGGTGGGCCGGGCACTCCCGCCACTGCCCCCACACCAGCTCTGCTGCAACATCTCCCCTGATGGCTTCAGGTGGGGACAGGAAGGGCGAACAAGGGCTAAGAGTCTATAAAGCCCGAGTGGCCCATCTGGTGGTGCTCACGGACCTAGATACCTCTCTCTCTCTCTCTTTTTGCCAAATCTTGAAGGAGAAAATGTAAACACGGAGGCTTTTCTTCAGCCCCCGCCCCAGCCGCACACCCTGCCAGGCTATTTATAACTAACAGATGACGGAAGCCTGGAGACTGCCTCTGCTGGGCCCGTGGACGGGGGTCTCCTTACTTGGGGAATTTGCTTCTTTCTTCCTGGTAATTGATCACAGATGAAATATTTCAACTGCCTTACGATTTTCCCCTTTCTGGGATCTGCACAAAGCCCCGCAGACCTGCACACACATCTGAACGTGTCCTCTTCCCGGGAGGAGAAGGCCCAGCCTGTGCATCTCCCAGTCTTGGGGAACCCTTGCGCCACCCCAAGGAGGCCCTGGAAGTCCCCGCTGCCTTTCTGCCAGGATGCGTCCTACTCACTGGCAGCTCAGAGGCCCCTCCACTTTGGGCATCCCCAGGTTTTGATGGGAGCACTCAATATCCTCTCCATCCTGTACAAAAGTGAACCAAAACATCTGCAGATCTTTTGCATTAATCTTCAACACGTTTTATGTTACAGTGTATTTTGTTATGCAAAGTTGAATTTAAGTCAAGTCCCCAAGCATTCCTTCCCAACGAGGCGGTAGCCCCCCAACACCCAGGTAGATGCTTTGGACTCGGTAGCATTCGTCACAGCCCCTTTCTTCCTCACTGTCCAATGAAGTTATTGATGCCAGGCCTGTAAACCTCAGTTCTTTTTTTTTTTTTTTTTTTGTGGGACCAGTGTTCTAACTCACGACCTTGCACTTGCGCAGCAGGCACTTGTGCCTCGGAGCTATCTCCCCAGCCCCTAAAACCTCAGTTCTTAATTTTTACAATTTTTTAATGTATTTAGAACAGGGTCAACAGGGCCTCACTACACAGACCGGGTTCGTAACGACGCTCCTATTTTCAGCCTCCCAAATGCTGGAGTGACAGGCATACACCACTCTCAGTCACCATCTCAGTACGCCCTGGAGCCCGGAGCGGCACAGCACGCCAGGAAGTAAACCCCTGGTCCCTGTGTCTGCCTAAGCAGTAGCTTTAGCCCGCTCAGCTGTCTAGCTGGCCCTCACAGTTCTTCTTTTGGAACATGGAGTGGCCACCCTTGCTTCCTGGAGGAGTAAATATTAAATAAGCAATAGACTGAGTGTATAAGACAGGGCTTGGCACACAGCTACTCCTTGGCAAATAGTTACTGTCATCATAACTAGCTAGTTATAGTCCCCACATCACACAGTTTCATAAAAGGCAGAATGGGATTTGGCCCTGTATGTTAAACTAAGGAGTTTCTACATGATTAAAAAAAATCAACTAAGTAGTAAGGTAACCTAAGGAACAAGTGCATGTGTTCGCAAACCCAAAGAAGGTGAGGACCCAAGACTTGTGGGGCAGTCAGGTAACTCCATAGAAAAAAAAAAAAAAAAACGCCCAGAAAACGAAATAAAACAGTGGTTCTGAAATGGACAAAGAGCCTGAGCAACCAGTCTTCCTAAGAAGCGGACAATGGCCCACAGCCAGGACAGGGCTCAGTGTCCCCAGTCATCAAGCCCAGAACCACCGACGGACGCTCGTTGTCCCTGAAGCCTTCTGTGCTGATAGGCTTTGGGGAGGTGACTGGACCCAGGATCGTGGGGGCGCCATGAACTGTGCTTTCTGGGGGCAGGGCCTGGGGAGGAGGAGGAGGCTCCCTGGAGGCGTGGCCTGCAGGGGTCCATCTCCCTCCTGCCTTTTTTTTGTTTTTTGTTTTCTTTGGTATTTAGTACAGGGTCTCATTAGGTAGGTCCGACAGGCAGTGATTCCCGTTTTCGGCCTTCCAAGCACTGGGATCACAGGTGCACATCACCACGTCCAGTCTCAATTGCCATCCCAGTGAGTCCCGGGGATGGGGCCAGCACGGCACAATGGGAACTGAACCCTGCCGCTGCCCTCTGCCTAAGAAGGCACTTTAGTCCGCTGAGCTATCTGGCCAGCCCTCCCTCCCTTCCACCTCCTCCTTCTCTCCCTTCCTGGCGCCCATGAGGACAGCAGCTCTCTTCTATGCACAGACATTTATATGCACAGTGAAAAATTTATTCAGTCTTAAAAGAAGGGCATCCTGCCCTTTGTGACAACATGCAGGAAGTTACAGAACACCATAAGCTAGCTAGAGAAGGCCCAGGACTGTGGTGGAACCCGCCAGCACGGCGCTCACGGAAGCAGAGAGCGCTAGGGAGCTCACCCGAGGCCCGGCGTGGAGATGCAGGGGTGCTGGTCAAAGGGGTACCAGTGGACAGGGAGAGAGAAGGGGGATCACTGGTGGGTGCCCGCTATCGTCATGGTGCCTGCGGCTGGTGGTACTGAAGGCCCGAAATTCGCTAAGGGAGCAGATCTGAAGAGTTCTCCTCCCACGTAAGTAATGGCAGTTACTGCAGGGGACAGATAAGCTGCCTCATTATATTGTGGCAGTCATTCGATGAAATATACACGTATCAATACATCACTTTGTATGCCTTAAATAAATGTGAATTTATGTCAATTTTATTTAATTAAAGCTGAAAATACAATACATACGGCAATATGAAAAAAGGAAACAGACATTTATGTGGAAAGAGCATATTATTTCATTAAGGATAGCCACTACGGGGCCAGGGAGATAGCTCAGGGGCACAAGTGTCTGCCTGGCAAGTGCAAGGTCCTGAGTTTGATCCTCAGTTCCATAAAAAACAACAACAAAAGAATAGCGAAGGCGTCTGCTTGGTGTGCTTTCTAGTCTCTTACACTGTAAACAAGAGTTTGCTGTAGATTGGAAAGGCCAGGCAAGCTTCGACCCCAGCTATGGCGAAGACTTCCCTGCTTTGCGACTCTGTCCTGGGGTGAGGGCGAGAGACCAGCTGTTCTCTAATGGAAGCTGGCGAGAGGAACAGAGCAGAGAAGAACCATGAAAGAGGGCGCAGGAGGAAAAGGAAGCCCTGGAACAGCACCGAGCAGACACGAGGAGAGGAGCTTGGGGTCCACGGCTCTCCCCAGGTTGCTGGCCAGCCACACCGACTTTACTCCTGGGTGCAGGGGAAGTGGGAGCCCTGCAGCTGCCATGACCAGCTGGGAACTCGGGGTGTCCTTCCCCTGGGCCCGGGTCTGGTGGCCCCAGCAGTAGGCCAGGGGGCTTGGGCTTTGCAAGACTCCACACCTGCCCAGGGGAGCACAGTACTCTAATGCCATGGTCCTGTGACACTGTGTGACATCAGCTTGTTTTACTTTGGGTTTGCCCGATACTGAGGAAGAGACCCAAGACGATCGTTTCAGGAGGTATGGGAGGGTGGGAGGGTTAGGTTCCAGGACTCTAGGAAGACTCAAGGAGTCCTCTCTCTCTCTCTCTCTCTCTCTCTCTCTCTCTCTCTCTCTCCCTGTTACTTTGTCTCTGTCTGTCTCTCTCTCTCCCCAAACTCCAGACACCATCTCTCTGCCTGCTCCTTAACAAGGCTTGCAGCTGGGTGTGATGGTTCACTCCTGTAATCTCAACACTTAGCAGGCCGAGGCAGGATAGTTGTGAATTCAGGACCAGCCCGGGTTGCACAGAGTTCAAGGCTAGCCTGAACTCCACAGCAAGACCTGCCTTGACTCCCCCTGACAAAACCCCTCAAAAATGGGCAGCGCTCTCACCCACAAGACTGCCATGGCTCTCAGCCACAGGGCTTACACCCCAATTCCAAACCCCAGAAGAGAAGTGGGTTCAGTGCAGCTCCGGGTGGCCAGGCTGCAGGGGCCTGTGTGCTGCTATTTGTTCCCTTTCCAGTGCTCTTGGTAACAGAATTCTCATTTTGCGGGGTCACTGGTACCCAAGCAGCCTCCCCAGCTGGCAGGTGTGGAGTGGCTTAACGTGGTCACGGGTCTGGTGGATCCAGGTGCGCACCCTACACCACTGCATGCAGGCCTCTTACACCCGGGCAAAAGGTAGACAGAAACCTAAATTGAACCCTTTCCTGTGCCCTCCTGTCTTAGTTCCTTTTCTCTCGTTGTTGGGACAAATACCCAACACCCAAAATGAGGGAAGGAAAGGTTTATTTAGCTCACAGTTACTGGATCTTTCAGTCCATACTCGGCTGGTTCCAAGGCAGAGAGGCACATGGCAGAGAGCAGCAGTTCATGGCGGCACAACAGCAACAGAGGCAACCGAACAACCAGGGAGCAGAGAGCAACAGTGCTAGTCTGCGTCTCTGTCTCTTCTTTATGTTACATTCAGGGTCTCTGCCTCAGCCTATCAGCCTCAGGCCACACCCATAGCCTCAGCAGTACTTAAAACACATAATCCCAGGGATCATGGATCAAGTCTCAAACTCTAGATCAGTACTAAATCACATAATCCCAGTGGATCATGGATCAAGTCTCAGTCTATAGAAGTCCCCGCCTCATGACTGCATGAGGCTTTGGGGGGACAACTAGACATCAACCATAACACCACATTGGGATCTGACTCACATGACCTATTGTACTTCCAATGCTAAAATTACAAAATGTGATCTGAACAGAAGGCCAACGTTCCAACTCTAAAAATTTCGTTGCAGGAGAAGGCTCACTGTTGCAGCCCCCCAAGACTCCCTGCTTGCCTGGAGAGCCTTGCAGACGCTGCTGTACTCAAAAAGCATCTTGCTGGCATTCTGGTGGAAGCTTTGGGGGCACCACTGGGCCTGACGGAGAAGCCTCTCACACCCCAGGAACCGTCTCTCACCCCAGGAAAGGAAAGGGGTGCAAAGCCACAGGTGCCATCCTTTGGACTCCCCCGAGGACTACCCCCGTCCCGACTGGGTCAGCTAGGTGCTCTCACGGTAGGAGATCGAGTGAGAAGGTACCCACCAGTGCCCTCTGGGCCACCCCTGGAGGAAGATGGACCGAGGCGGACTCCAAAGTCCCCTCTGGAGCCTGACTCAGGCCCCTTCTCCTCTACTCTGTCTAAAGGCTTTGGGAGACGACCTAGGCCTGCAGGAGTACATAGGCTGGCACCCCCTGATGCTGACATCCTCATCAGCAATGTGTGCAGCATCGGGGACCATGTGGCCTTGGGGACAGCTGAAGAAGCAGAGCAGCCTCTGATGGAGAAAGCTGGCCAGCACAGCCCGCTGTGGGAAGAACATGTGACCGGCATGCAGCACGTCTTGGATGAATTCCTCCAGACATACGGCAGCCTCATCCCCCTCAGCACTGATGAGGTAGTAGAGGAGCTGCAGAGCATTTTCAACACAAGTTCTCTACGCCATTTAGGAAGGGCCTGGTGCTACAGCTGATTGAGTCATACCAGCGGAAGCCAGGCAATACTGTGGTGAGGGGCTTCCGAGTGTCCTACAAGCGGCATGTGCTGACTATGGACGACTTGGGGACCTTGTATGGACAGAGCTGGCTCAATGACCAGGTGATAAACATGTATGGAGACCTCATAATGGATACAGTCCCTGCAAAGGTACATTTCTTCAACAGTTTCTTCTATGATAAACTCTGTACCAAGGGTTATGATGGTGTGAAAAGGTGGACCAAAAATGTGGACATCTTCAGTAAGGACCTAGTGCTAATCCCCATACACCTGGAAGTTCACTGGTCCCTCATCTCTGTGCCGGGCGCACTCTAAACCGCCGTTGCCCCAAGCATATCGCCAAGCATCTACAGGTAGAGGCGGTGAGGAAAAACCATCTGGATTTCCACCAAGGCTGGAAAGGTGACTTCAAAATGAATGTGGCCAGGCAGAACCATGACAGCGATTGTGGTGCTTTTGTGTTGCAATACTGCAAGCACCTGGCCCTGTCTCAGCCATTTGACTTCACCCAGAAGGACATGCCCAGACTTCGACAGCAGATGTATAAAGAGCTGTGTCACTGCAGACTCACTGTGTGAGCCTTGGGCCCATTAATGGTCAGGGATACATGGGAGACCCTTTCCAAGAAACTGCAGTTGCTTCCCTCTTGCCTCTCCCCTCCCACCCCTGCCTGGCCCTCGATTTACATATTTGAATGTTTTGATGGATGTTTTTGTTTTTCATTGAGAGAATACTTCTTGATTTCTAATGGGCAGAGAGTGGCCACAGAAAAACGCTTTGCTCCTCTTTGCGAGAGGAGCATTGCCTTGGGGCCTTGGTGGAGCATCCCCTTTGCAAGACAGGGTGCAGGAAACCCTTGTGGGGCAGGGGGAGCAAAGGGATTGCTACTGCCTGCAGGATCTTCAGACTTTGATATATGTGTATATGTGTACCACAGTCCTGCTCTGGTTAAGGAAGGATCCTTTGGAGATTTGTAAAAAGCCCCAAAGTCAAATGCCCATCAGCAAACATACCAGTAAACAAATGTAGTGTGCAAGTATCTTTACAAAGGCTAGAATACATGGCCTTTGAAAATATAGTGTATGGAAGAAAACCCCATAAAATCTAATACATGCGTTTCAACTTGCAAGACATGTCCATAATAACAAAATTCTTTGAGACAAAAAGCAGAGTGATGGTTTCATAAACCTGGGTATACGAGTGACAGATACTAAGGTAAAGACTAACGCGTATGATAATTGATACTCTTATACTAGGACTTTTTCTAAATTTTTTTTTGGACTGTTAAATGCTCATGCATAGAAATGCAACTGATAATGGTGAGTGTTGGCTATGATATTTTGTTAAACTCATGCATTAGTTGAATGTTTTGTTTGAATCATTAAGATTTTTTCCTGCTGACAAGATCCTATCATTTGGAAGAGAGCTCTTGCACTTCCTACGATGTTTGGATTACCTTCTGTTTCTCTTTCTTTCCTAATTGCCCTCATAGAACTTATATATCTTGAATGGAAATGTCAAGATTTTGTCTAAATAAAGCAGACCTTTGAACCTTAAAAAAAAAAAAAAAAAAGTATCAAGTGAGTTTTTTGATTTGTCCCCAGGTAGATAATGGTGCTTGCTGGGTTTTAGGAAGAGGCCATCTGAATGATATCCTATTTAAAGTGAGTCTTTTCATTTCATCAATCAGAGGATTTGCATCAGAATGTTTATGCTTATTCATTTTCTGGGTTTTATTAGTCGAGCTGGTACCAGTTTACTTCTCCAGTATCTGTAATGACACAAGTAAAACCTCTTCCCCGTCTCTCGATAACTCCTGGAACCCACTGATCAATATCACTCAGAGAGAAAACAGGCTGCTGCAAAGGAACGCTCACTTCCTTTGTCCGGTGATGGTCTGCAGCAGAAGATCGGCCTGGCAGCCGATCTAAAAAATTTAATGTGAACAAAACTTTTTGTACTACTAACCTACGTATGTTCATATGTGTTCCCATACTATCTCCTCCTTTTTGTTTAATGAACATTTAAAAAGAGTTTTTATTAGCTCATTTTATAATTATCCATGTATATTTTAATATTTAAGTCCCTATAGAATATTAACTGATAAAAGTTATATATTTTTAAACAGAAATTTAGAAATCAACACCATATTTAACGTTGTAGTAAGACAATCCTTATGACGTTTCATGATATAAATATTTTTGTTTTGCCGGGCGTGGTGGCTCACGCCTGTAATCCCAGCACTCGGGAGGCTGAGGCAGGAGGATCGGTGCGAGTTCGAGACCAGCCTGGACTACAAAAGTGAGCTCAGGACCAGCCTCAACTGCATAGCGAGACCCTGTCTCAAAAGGACAAAAAAAATAAAAATAAAAATAAAAATAAATAAATAAATATTTTTTGTTTTGTTATGGCATAACACTTTTAACCAATCGTCTCTATTTTAAACACAAAAAATATTTTTAAAATTAGTCACCCTTAAGCTGGACGTGGTGGCTCACGCCTGTAATCCCAGCACTCGGGAGGCTGAGGCAGGAGGATTGGTGCGAGTTCGAGACCAGCCTGGGCTACAAAAGTGAGCTCAGGACCAGCCTCAACTGCATAGCGAGACCCTGTCTCAAAAAGACAAAAAAATAAATAAATAAATAAAAAATAAATAAATAAATAAATAAATAAATAAATAAATAAAATTAGTCACCCTTAAATTAGACATATAGCACAAGTTTTTTTTTTTTTTTTTTTTTTTTTTTGTAAAAGGCAAACATTTGAATTTGAGAAAGTCTTGTCTCAATAAGCAATCTTTGTTTTACATTTTGAAAGACCTGTATACTTGGAATCATAAATATACTTAATATACCATAAAATTAACAACAGTGAATTGACATACTCATATGAAGAACTTTGTTTGTTAATCTAGATTTGTACCAAAGCCATTTTTAAAGAGAAAACCTTATTGTAATGTTTTGAAAATTTTTATCTTTTAACCAATGACCTATTTATTGAAGGTATCTCCTAAGAGACTATTGAGATTATTGAGAGTTCCTCATTAATGAATAAAAAGGGTAGCCACACCTCTTATTCTTCAATTGGATTTCTCTCTAATAAATTGTTCCCACTCTAGGGAATTTTTATTAAATTAGGTTAAACCTTATGATGTATTCTATATAAATCAATTTTAATATCACTTTGGCTATCGGGTAGTTTAGGAAAAAGCATGATTCTAAGTGTATATGTCTTTTTTTTTTTTTTGCCTTTTTGAGACAAGGTCTCGCTATGCAGTTGAGGCTGGCCTTGAGCTCACTTTTGTAGCCCAGGCTGGTCTCGAACTCACACCGATCCTCTTGCCTCAGCCTCCCGAGTGCTGGGATTACAGGCGTGAGCCACCACACTCGGCAGTATATCTCGAATTACATTTAAAACAAATCATCAAAAAACAAAAAGAAAAGCTGTTCATTGAAAGACACACAGATATAGAAACACAGACACATAAACCCCTTATAAAACCAAGACTGCACTCAAACATTTACTCAAAGTAAATTATAGCAACTGTGTTACAATTTTTAGAACTTTTATAAGTAGACAAGTCAGATTTTATTATGTTAGTTATTAGAGATGTCTTGTTAGAAAAATTTGGAAGGAATAAAATCTTTTATCTACAATTAATATGTATAGTTTACAATTATGTTTTGTGGTTACCTATTTAGACCTTAGATTTCCATTTGAAGAGGCCCCAGGCTGGATCTAGCCTCATTGCAGTTAACTTCTTCTTTAGATCTGGCTTCTGACAACACACTCCAGTACCCAAACAGGTCATTGAGCATTTTTTGGAAAAACACAAGCATACCCTTTGCCCCAAGTTAGTAGTGGACTGAGTCCAGGGACTCAGTGTGAAAATCTCTCCTAAGGACCTTTGTTAGCTTTTTTACTTTTTTTTTTTTTTTTATGTTATGGCCAGCTCAACCTGCTCCGGGGGAGGCGCTGGTGCAGCATGTGGTGCTGGGGATTGAACCTCGGCCTTTGTGGTTGCCTAAGCTTGCTTAAGGAAATGCTTTAGACTGCTAAGGCCATCTCACCAGCCCCAGCTTTTTTTTACTTTTAAACCTGGTTTGTCTTTATATTACTGTACAAGTTTAAAAATTTAATAGTATATATTGATAAGTGAAGTTGACAAGATTGACTCCCCTTTTGCTTTAACAGAACTTTGATTGTATGGTGAGATTTTAGAAGAGGAAGCCATATACTTTTTTTTATTTTTAACTTATATCTGAAGGATAATGACAGTCAATAGCACCAGAGAAATTAGTCCAAAATCTAGATGGAGCCAACAATATTATCGAATAAAGTCTGAAAATCATCAGTGGTTGATCTTAACAGTTTGGGGCACCAAATACCTTTGTTGCCTAAGTTGACCTAAATATGAAGAAGCTATCATAGCTTGAGCTCCTTTGGAGGCTACCACTAGGCCTTTTATTAGTTAAGTGGGATGTCAAAATCAAGCAACTGTTTATTTTTTATTTTATTTATTTATTGATTGATTTTTCTTGTTTCAGAACCTTTGTTTGTTCACTCATTTTTATGGCCAGCTCAGCCCACCCGAAGGGCAGGGCTGGCGCAGCATGTGGTGTTAGGAGTGATATACATATATCTATATCTATATCTATATACATATATATCTATATCTATATCTGTATCTATATCTATATCTATCTATCTATCTATCTATCTATCTAT
>PVJA010017465.1:0-25839 GCA_004027025.1 Myocastor coypus | reverse complement strand
AGTCCTTCAGCTGAAAGGGAAGCCGCAGCCAAAAGCTTCGCCATTCTCGCAGCTGGTGCTTTCTTCTCTCTACTTTCCACTCTCCCTTAGTTGTCGTCATCATCATCCTCTGGGACAAAGACATCATGCTCCTCCAGTAGAGCCTCAAAGTTCTTGCTGATGAGCGTCCCCACATAAAGAAAGGGGATCACAACGGAGAACACTCGGAGAAGCCAGAAGGTCATTTTCGCCGGTTTGGGTAAAATGGCGCCGCTGCGGGTAACGATGACTGACCTCGACGATATCAGGCTCCGACCTGAACTGCCTCGCATGGCCACTACATCACCACCTTTCCTCAAGTTCGGCCGGGTCCGGAAAGCTCCAGATCGGAAGGTTCCCAAAGTCAGCCACCGAGCCACTCCGGACACCATCTTCCAGTTCTTCCCCAATAATTTTTTATTTTATTATATTTTATTTTATTTATTTTCTTGTTTCAGAACCTTTGTTTATTCACTCATTTTTAAGGCCGGCCCAGCCCACCCCGAGGGCAGGGCTGGCGCATGTGGTGCCGGGGATCGAACCGCGTTCCTTGAAGCCTCCCAAGCTTTCCCAAGCAAGCGCTTTAGACCACTGAGCCATCCTGCAAGGCCCTGGGAGTGTCTTTCTTAAAAGGTCATTTTTAGGGCTTCACTAGGAGCATCTACTCTCCTGCTTAGAATGATTCAGAAGTGGGCACTGGGTGCAGATTTTATTAGATACCCTCAAAAAGTCATTTTTATACACTAGAATTTAGCATGCTGTGTTTACAAAGCAATTAATAGTGTTTGTGTTAGTTAATATCCCATTTTTGGTTCAAGAGCAATATTTTGTTACTTAAAAATTAATAGCAATATCACGAAGGGCTTATAAAAAGAGATGTATTACTCCAATAGGCAATTCCATATAGAGCTAAGTTTTTATTTGCCATTACTTTAATTACTTAGATATTATTTTATATGTTTTCATTATTTTAAAGTGCCTTGGGAGTATGAAAGATGTCTTGTAGATAATGTATTCCATTTTAGCCAGAGCAACCTAATCATAAGTAGCTGTAGATTAATGCATTTATCACTTAAAATTTCATTTTAATGCTCTGTAAGCAAATGAAATTGATGTCTTGGGAAGACTGATACCTCCCATGCCATGGAACTCCTCCTTGGTGAATATTTCTTCATTAGATTATGAATATCCCTGGAAATAGAAAAGAATAGCGCAAACAATAAGAGCAAGAGCATACTGCAGCCTGGTAAACATTTGTGTAAGCTGGTGCTCAGAAAACAGTTCCTATCGTTTGGATGGGGAGTATCTATTTTATTTTTGAATTAATTAATTTTTAAAATCTAAAATAAAAATATTTTATTTATTTGGTACAGAGGCTGGGGATTTGGCTCAGAGGTAGAATGCTTGCCTAGCAAGTTGGAAGCCCTGGATTTGGTCCTCGGCTCCAAAAAAAGAAGAAAACGCCTGTAAAAAAAAGTCCAAACAACAACAAACCGCAATAAAATATTTATTTGGTACAGGCTCTCGTTACCCATTTCAGACTTCTAGTGATTCTCCTGTCTCAACCTCCCCAGCCCTGCAATTATAGGCATGCACCACCATGCCTGGGGGCGGAGCCAGCATGACTAGGGGTGGAGTCAGCACCACTGTGGGTGGAGCCAGCACTCCTAGGGGCAGAGCCAGCACAGCTTGCCATACCTGGATGGAACCTGGGTCCTTGCCCCTGCCAGGCAAGCGTTTACACCGTCAAGCTACTTCCCCAGCTCAGGAGTATCTATTTTACTTTTTTCTTTTTGGTGGTGGCAGCGGGGAGTATCCATTTTAAACCAGCTTGGGTCTTCAATTTCTCACTCTCTCATTCCTGCCCATTTCCTCCTTGCTAGGCGGATGCGACTGCCCTCCAGAGGTGGCCGTTGACTTGCTCCACCGAGGGTTGAACCTGCCCACAGAGCTCTGCGGTTTTCTTTCTGCAGGCAGACTCAGGAGATAAATGTGACTCATGGTCATGATCCTTTGATGAGGGTTTTTAAAAATAACCTGTGGCCTCTATTTTTAGAGAACCTGCCAGGCTACAGTGCTGCAGTGGCTCCGGCTGTGCACAGAGAGTAATTAATCTCTGATCCCTTGAGAGGTGGGGATCCCTCAGCTTCCTGATATGGAAACAAAACGCACTGAGGCCACTGCCTGTCCACTGCACGTCTTGCAGGGAGACAGGTCCATCCGAGGGGGTCCGTCTGAACTTCTGGGAGATGCTGTGAGCAGGGACTTGAAAGCAAAGCTGTTTAAAAGCAGCTCGGTACTTTCTTTTCAAGCGAGAGCTTCTTCCATGACTTGAGTGTATTTGTGATTCAATTTCACTTTCCAGTCACTGAGAAAGGTCTGAAAGCTTTAGCAGGTTTTAATGGAATAATTTAAATGCTTTAATAATAGAAAGACCAGAGGGGCAAATTATACAAATTCATTCTAAGCCAACCAAAATAAGAAAGCCCGTGGTTTAAGAGGGGCGCACACACACACCGGTGGGACTGTCTTACTCTAGGACGTCCTTCCAAAGGACAAAGACTGTTGGACTGATTAACGAATACATTGGGCATATGCCTTCTCCCAGACTCATTTCACCCCCTCATATAAATTGTGCCATCAGGCTGGGACTGTGGTGAACTCTGGCATTGCAATTTTCAGGGTACTTCATTAAAATGCTGTAGAGGCTATCCTTTTCTTTTCTTTTCTTTTTGAGACAGGGTGTCACTATGCAGTTCAGGGTGGTCTTGAGCTCATTTTTGTAGCCCAGGCTGGTCTCGAACTTGTACCAATCCTCCTGCCTCAGCCTCCCAAGTGCTGGGATTACAGGTATGTACCACCACCCCTGGCCTTTTTTTTTTTTTTTGTCTTTTTGAGACAGGGTCTTGCTATGCAGTTCAGGCTGGCCCTGAGCTCACTTTTGTAGCCCAGGCTGGTCTCGAAATCACATCAATCCTCCTGCCTCAGCCTCCCAAGTGCTGGGATTACAGGCGTGAGCCACCACGCCCGGCAACACACCTGGCCTTTTTAATTTTTTTAAAAATATATATTATCGTTGTCTCAGCCTGTCCTGGGGGTGCAGCTGGAGCAGCATGTGGCGCTAGAGATTGAACCGCAATCTCTGTGGTGGCCTAAGCAGGCACTTCAGACCGCTGAGCCATCTCACCTGCCTGGGGCTATCCATTTGGAAGTGTTCTTTGGTTGCACTTTCTTTGAATATGATCCCAGTAGGTACAGAGGGTTATAAATCCTCCGGGTCCATCCCCACCTGCTGGGGCTGCATAGCACCATCTGTGGGTCTTTTGAACTCATTCGGCCATGATCATCTTCTGCAGCACTGTGCTCCTACCCCTGGGGCGGTGGCCTCCCTTTCCAGTCCCAGTCCCAGATCCCCATGCTTTTGTACTACTGAGAATATTTTTTGATAAACCAGCTTCCCATAAATCTTCACCTGGGAGGTTCTTTATAAGAACC
This sequence comes from Myocastor coypus, assembly GCA_004027025.1. Taxonomy (NCBI): domain Eukaryota; kingdom Metazoa; phylum Chordata; class Mammalia; order Rodentia; family Myocastoridae; genus Myocastor; species Myocastor coypus. The sequence goes on along the minus strand of PVJA010017465.1, from coordinate 22,326 downwards.
TAGCTACAACTGAGCTTATCTTTATTTATTTATTTGTCTTTTTGAGACAGGGTCTTGCTGTGCAGTTCAGGCTGGTCTTGAACTCACATCGATCCTCCTGCCTCAGCCTCCCAAGTGCTGGGATTACAGGCATGCACCACCACATTTGGATTTTTATTTTCACTTTTTTAAACTTTATTTATTTATGTTATGGCCAGCTCAGCCTGACCTGGGGGTGGGGCTGGCGCAGCATGTGGTGCCAGGGATCGAACTGAGGTCCTGTGGTTGCCTAAACAGGTGCTTTAGACCACTGAGCTATTTTACTGGCCCTGAACTCATCTTTATTTATGTTTTTTTTTTAATTTTTTTTTATTTATTAATTTTTTCTTGTTTCAGAACCTTTGTTTGTTTATTCACTCATTTTTATGGCCGGCTCAGCCTGTCCTGAGGGCAGGACTGGCGCAGCATGTGGTGCCCGGGATCGAACCGCGGTCTCTGAAGCCGCCCAAGCTTTCCCAAGCAGGCGCTTTAGACCACTGAGCCATCCTGCCGGGCCCCTCATCTTTATTTTTTATTTTTATTTGAGACAGGGTCTTGCTATGCAGTTGAGGCTGGCCTTGAGCTCACTTTTGTAGCCCAGGCTGGTCTTGAACTCATACTAATCCTCCTGCCTCAGCCTCCCAAGTGCTGGGATTACAGGCATGTGCCACCACGTCTGGTGAGCTCTTCTTTAATTGGAGGCTGTACAGGGCTCTCCTTGGGCAACCCATCTGTTTGCCATGGCCTGTACCCAGTGGCTGGGAGACAGGACACATGTGAACGTATCAGCATATAGATAGACATTGTTCCAGCGGCTAGGGTTTGATCTCCAGTGTGCCGTGCTGGCCCTGCACCCAAGGTGTGCTGAGAAGGCAATTGAGACTGAGTGTGGTAGTTCACACCTGTAATCCCAGAGCTTGGGAGGCTGAAAATAGGAGGATCACTATAAGTGTCCCATCTATGTAGTAAAGCTCTGTACTCCCTATAGACCCTGTAACAAATGCAAAAAAAAAAAAAAAAAAAAAAAAAAAAAAGTAGACATTGTTTAGATATTAACCTTTTTTGGAGGGGGAGGGGTCTACAGGGTGTTCAGGGTCTCACTACTAGATCAGACTCCTAGTTATCCATCTGTATGCAGCCTCCCAAGAGCTGGGATTACAGGCACATGCCACCATGCCCAATCTCAGCTCAGTGCACCCCAGGGGTGTGGCCAGCGAGGCAGACTCAGGGATCAAAGCCCTGGCTCCTGTATCTGCTTGTAGATGCTTTAATCTACTGAGCTATTTGGCCAGCCCTACATTGTTTAGATATTAAATATTCCCCAAATGCTTGTATGCTGAAGGCAACGTTGCTAGCCTGTGGTACTACTGAAGGTGGTGAAATCTTTGGGACACAGAAACTAGTAGAAGGAAGTCCAGATGTTGGGAGGATGCCTTTGAAGAGGGTACTGGAGCCCCTTGTTAGCTTCTCTCTCCCATTGTTTCCTGGCTAGCAGGACATGAGCAGCCTCCTCCACCATGTGATCCTGCCATGACATGCCGCCTCATGGACTTGGTGTCAACCACGGACTGAACTCTCTGAAACCGTAAGCCGAAGTAAGTCTTTCCTGAAGGCAAACAGAGATATGGAGGGGACTGAAGCATATGCTCAGCTTGTCCTCCTGAGACAACCTCCATAAATACTTACTGAGTTTACTGAGTTTTTTCTTTTTTATCCTCAAGCCAAAGCTATCAAAGCACAGTGGTGCAAAAGCTTTGCTCCTGATTGACCAGTTTCACTCTGGATTTGGCATCATTTTGAGATGCAAAATTTGAGCACGGAAGTCAGTGGTTCATTCTTTTTTGAACACTTCTTGCATGCCAAGTACTGCAAACTCAACAGTACATAAAACAGACCAGGAAGAAACAGGAGTCTACCCTCCAAGGCTTAGGGTAGTCTTTTTTTTTTTTTTTTTTTTTAATGTCATATGGTTCAAGGTGATCTCAAACTGTGTAGCTCAGGTTGTCCTTGAACTCCTAGTAATCCTCCTGTCTCAACTTAGTGTCGAGATTCTAAGCATGGGGCACCATGCTCAGCAATGATTCATACCTTAACTGCTTATTCTTGTTCTCTCTCTCCTCTTCCAACCTTCCATTCTCCTTCCTCCCACCATTTCTCTCCCCATCCCTTGCAGAAAACAATTTACAAACTTGTAACGCGAGGTCTAAGGGTAATTATTCCCTTTAACACCAGACTCTCCCACTTCAAGAAATTTATCCTAAGGAAATTACAGGGAAGAAGAGGAACAATACATGTGCATAAAGATGTTTATATTCATAAGCATGAAAATTTGCAAAACAACCTAAAAGTGCCACAGAGGAAAGGTTAAATACTTTATGTTAGGTCCACTGGATAGACAATGAAGCAGAATTTGAAAATTATAATGATCAGGACTAAAGTGGTTGTCATAGAAAATGCTTATAATGCCAAGTGAGAAGACTAGTCTACAAAATTATATATGCAGTTGATGATTATGGCCAACGATGCAAAATATGTATGCACCCAGGGCTAAATTAAAGGGAATACACTTGAGAATAGAAGGGGGATTATGGTAGGAAGATTGCACGTGAATTTCTCTGGTTCTCAAATGTTCTTTTTTTCCTTTTTAACAGCAGAAATCCACAGGTATGGGGCCCGGGAGATAGCTCGGTAGCACAAGTGCCTGCCTGGCAAGTGCAAGGTCGTGAGTTTGAACCCTGGTCCCGGTCCCACAAAAAAAAAAAAAAAAAAAAAAAAAAGAAAAAAGAAAAAAAAGAAATCCACAGGTGTTATTTTATTTATTTATTTATTTTTTTTCTGATACCAGGGGTTGAACTCAGGATCTTGTGCTTGCCAGGCAAGCACTTATTCCGCTGAGCTATCTCCCTGGCCCTCAATCCCTCTCCATTTATTTTTTCATCCACCCGAGTACTGGGATTATAGGCCGGGGACTACCACACCCAGTCCCTATCACCTCTCAGCTGCCCCACACCACACGCTCCTGAACTGAGGGCCCCTGCATCTGCCTAAACAGGAGCTTTTAGTTATCTGACCGGCCCTTGTTTTTGTTTTTAATTAATTAATTATTTAATGAATTAACTTGGTGTAGGGTCTTGCCAGTCAGCTCAGTTTTGTAGTGTAGATTTTTTCAGCCTCCCAAGGCCTGGGATTACATGCATGCGCCACCACACCTGGGCTGAGTGGCCGACATGGCACGCGATGCTGGGGATTGAATTTGGGTCCTTTTGCTTTCCAGGCAGGCACTTAGACTGCTGAGCTGTCTTCCCAGTCTTTGTTTTCTTATTAGGGTTTTATTTTTTTGTTTGGTGTGAAAACAATGCTACCAGATGTTTCTTGGTTTAGAATTAGGAATGGTGTTCTGGAATCCGAATCCTTGGATGGCTGCTTTTTGACATTTGGTCCCTGGTCAGATATCACTTTCCCTGAGCAGGTACCAGCTAATCTTTGACTTTCAGCTCCCAGAATCCTCTCATTCTGATTTCTTTTTCTCCAAAGTGAATCAATTATACATAGAATGCTACTACCACTATGCAACTTGCTTATTTGTTATTATTATTTTTTAGAAAGGGTTTCACTGTGAAGTTCAGTCTGGCTTTGAACTCACTTTGTAGCCTAGGATGACCCTGAACTCAGAGTAATCCTCTTGCCTCAGCCTCTCACGTGTTGGGATTATGGGTGTGCACCACCATGACTAGCTTGTTTACTTGTTTACCATTTTTCTTGGCCAGCTAGAGTAAAACTTCATAAGAAGAAAGCCTAGACAATTTTAGGTTCTAGTAACCCTGTGTCTTCAAGGCTAAGAGTCAGAGGATATTTTGTTGTTGATGTTTTTGGTTTTTTTGAGACAAGGTCTCACTGTGTAGTTTAGACTAGCTTTGAATTCACTAGTAGCCAAGTCTGACAGTAATCTTTGGAGGATTTTTTTTCATTTCACATATTTGGTACAGGGTCTCACTATGTAGCACAGAGTTGCAGTGATCCTCCTGTTTTCAGCCTCCCCAGAGCTGGGATTACAGGCATGTGCCACTATTCCCAGACCTGGTCACTGGCTCAGCATGCCAAGGGGCAGGGCTGGCACAGCATGTGGGACCGGGGATTGAACCCTGGTTCCTGTGCTTGCCAAAGCAGGCATTTAGTCTACCAAGCTATCTCACCAGCCCTGGAGGACAGTTGTTGAATGAGTATACTTGTCCATTCATTCAGCCCCTGATTTTGATAAGCCCAAGAACAGACTCCTTCATATCACAGACTAAAACACTTTCTGTGATCTGACCCTACTTCCTCTCTATTCCCCCAACCCCCCGCTACTCTGGACTCAAAATTTTAAGTTCTAGACATTCTGATTGCAGGGAGTTTTTCTTCTATCCAGTAGAAATAGTCTTATTATTATTTTCTTTTTAAAAGCAGGGTAGCCGGGCGTGGTGGCGCACGCCTGTAATCCCAGCACTTGGGAGGCTGAGGCAGGAGGATCGATGCAAGTTCGAGACCAGCCTGGGCTACAAAAGTGAGCTCAAGGCCAGCCTCAACTGCATACTGAGACCCTGTCTCAAAAAGACAAAAAAAAAATAAAAATAAAAAAAATAAAAAAAATAAAAGCAGGGTTGCTCTATGCACTGCAGTTCAGGCTGGCCTTGAGCTCACTTTTGTGTCCCAGGCTGGTCTTGAACTCACACTGATCCTCCTGCTTCAGCCTCCCAAGTGCTGGGATTACAGACATGCATCACCCTGCCCGGCTAACTTACAGATTTTTGCCCAAAATTATTATTATTATTATTATTATTATTATTATTATTATTTGTCTTTTTGAGACAGGGTCTCACTATGCAGTTCAGGCTGGCCTTGAGTTTACTTTTGTAGCCCAGGCTGGTCTCGAACTCGCACCAATTCTCCTGCCTCAGCCTCCTGAGTGCTGGGATTACAGGCATGTGCCACCACGCCTGGCTCCAAAATTATTTCTGTCTGTGGGAAAAGATAACCTGAAAGGTTGTGATTTTATTGTCCTGGGAGACATTAACCATTCAATTCCTGAAAAGTTATTTCAGCATGTCTTGGCTAGTTTATCAGAGAGACCCTGTTCCTTGAATGTTCCTTGAAATTAACTTTGTCACCTTGGTGGTTCCTTCATTAATGAGCATGGTGGGTTAGACAGTGGCCTCTAAGAAATGTCCACACCCAAATGCCCATGAATGCTACTTTATGTGGGGAAAGGGTTTTTCTAGATATAATGAAGGATCTTTTCTTTTTTTTTTTTTTGGTCTTTTTGAGATAGGGTCTCGCTATGCAGTTCAGGCAGCCTTGAGCTCACTGTTGTAGCCCAGGCTGGTCTCGAACTTGCACTGATCCTCCTGCCTCAGCCTCCCAAGTGCTGGGATTACAGGTGTGCACCACCATGCCCAGCTACACTGAAGTTATTTTAAGCCACCTGGGTTTGGTTATTCATGCTAGCAGCCCTAGTAGGCTAAGGAGCTTAATGTTCAGTGTATGTTCACTCTACATTTCTATGAAGGTCAAATTTTTCCTTTTTAAAAAAATTTTTTTTTCTTGTTTCAGAACTTTTGTTTGTTTATTTATTTTTACGGCCAGCTCAGCCTGCCTTGAGGGCAGGGCTGGTGCAGCACGTGGTGCCGGGGATCGAACTGTGGTCCCTGAAGCCGCCTAAGCTTTCCTAAGCAGGCGCTTTAGACCACTGAGCCACCCTGCCAGGCCCCCTCAAATTTTTCTTGGAGAGTTGCCATTTATATTCAGACATACACTACTCTTTTCTCTCGCATTCTTACCCTCATCTTTCCATCACGCCCATGGCAGTGTTAAAGACGGAGACAGATTCTTGACCTGCTAGCTCAGCCTGTAGACAGAAATAGTCCAGGGATGGACAGAAGCATGAGAGGCCAGGGCACAGTTTCTGGAACCCGCCTGCCTGTTGCCAAAGGCTGGCTCTGCCACAGCTGTCACCTTGGGTCAGCTATTTATCCCCTGGGCTGATGTCCTGTAACAGGGGATAACATCAGCACACAGAGGTATATGCTCAGGATTTGGAGGAATTTGCTGATACCACGTACGGTACTGTGAACCAGATTTTTCACATTCACTTATTCGCAGTCACCCCCTGGAACCCCAGCTGGGTTACTCTATGTTTTCATTTGTACACTGACAATCTGTCAGACTGGGCTTCCGGGTGGCAGACGTGGGTGACTTCTCAGGCAAGTGCTCGCTAGGGATTGTCCATGTGGTCAGCAGCCCTGGGAGGGAGCAGAGGGTGACAGAAAGGGAACAGCAAGGGAGGAGAGCTGGGGCCTGGAGCCAGCACTCCCTGACCCCACTGGGAGCTCTAAGTTCCTTACAGAGTTCTCCCTTGGTCAGCTGACATGACCAGCTGAACATACGCCTGCTGCCATCGCTTGGCTCATGGTGGTCACCACCCCTGGGGAGGTGGCCCTGCCGGGTGGCTCCCTGCCACTGAGATGGTGTGAAAGGCCTGCCAGAAGAGGCCGGTGGGGCCCACATCCTGCTCCCCAGCAAATGGGCAGAAAATCTTCCTGAAAAGGCCCCTGGTGATGTTCTGGCAGCCCCCCACTGTCCTCTGTAGCGTTCCTCTAGGACGTCCGCATGCTTTAGGAGCCTGTGAACCCGGAAACATGCGCATCTCTGTGTCTCAGTGGGCTGACCGTGGTTCATCCCTCCCTGGCCAGCTGCAAGTGACTGGTCAGTGTCATCGTCTGCCTTCCTGCTTCCTTTCCAAGGCTGTCATTGGTGTGCACTGGAGGAGGGATGGAGGAAAGCTGGGCATAGGGACAGGATGGATCTAAGCCAAGAACTCCCTTCCCATCGCACCCCAGGGTTCAGCCAGGTATGTGTCTCTCATGCCCCAAGCCTCTGCAAGTTGACTGTGTACAAAGGGACTATCTCCTCTGTCCAGGGCTGCCTTTCAAATAACTCAAAGAGCCACTCTTTAAAAGCTTAAATTCCAAAGGGATTACTCCTGTCAAGGGAAAGGAATAAAAGCAATCCAGTTCTATAAACATGAAACAAAGATCAGAATAAGGATTTAAATGTAATGCTCGACTAAGCCACAGAAAGGCATGGAAGATCATACGGGGCTCTGGGCTAAGTTTTTCTTTCTGATCTGATGAAGAGAGGAATGGTTAAGTGAGGGGTCGAATGGAGGGTTTGGCTGGCTAGGGAGGGGAGATGTTTGAAGTAGCTTCCCTGCTAGCCTTATCTGGAGAAGCAGATAATTCTAAAAGGGTTCTCACACCTGTGGTCCCTGGGTGCAAAGGCACGGAGACAAGTTCCGGAGCTGCAGTGAGCCTGGGGCTAGGACATCAGTTTCCGTGTTGCCTCTTCCTTTGCACAGGGAGGCCGACTGGTTCTATTCCTCATCCTGCCACCAGGTAGTGCATTCTGTTACCCACCCAAGGTCTTGGTTTCTTGATCTACCTGTACAACATGAACAATAACTAGTGCGCTAGTAAAGTAATGGCTTTGTGTATAATGGACAAACTAAGGCAGCCTATACTAAATCAAACAGGGAAGCTACTAGAATGGAAGAAAGTGGGCTGGCGAGATAGCTCAGCAGGCTAGAACGCCTGCTTAGGCAAGCTTAGGCAACCGCAGGGACCATGGTTAGATCCCTGGCACCACATGCTATGCCAGCCTCACCCCCAGGGCAGGCTGAGCCGGCTATAACATAAATAAATAACACTTTTTTATTTTTTTTTTAAAGAGGGCTGGGGAAATAGCTCAGTAGAATAAGTGCTTGTCTGGCAAGCACGGGGTCCTGAGTTCAATCCCCCATACTGAAAAGAAAAAAAAAAGCTGGAGCTGTGGAAAATGAGCAGGAGGCTAGGAAGCTCTGGAAGCCAGGAAGGAGCCAGGCCGAGGCTACCTACATCCTCCAGGTATCCCTGGGGCTCTTTATATCACTCAGCCCCAAGCTCCCTGAGTGGAGCCTCACGATGACCGGGCTGAAGCATGTATGCCCCCACGAGAAGGAAGATCTGATTTCTTATGCTTTCTTTCCTTTTAAAACCAATAGGAGGACAGATTCAGGTGCCCCTAAGACTGAGGGTCTATACTGGCCAGTAAAAGATAAAATAAAAAAATGAAAATCTCCATCACATTCCCTCCCCACTGAGACACAGTTTAAGAAGGGCGTAGTGTCGTGTTCAGCTATAAATATTCAATGTTCAATAAATGACAGCTGCTACTACCATTTGTATGACGATCTGGGGGAAGAAACCTGACTTGTAGTGATAAAAATGAGCACGGGGTCTACCGCTGCTGCAGAGAGACGGCTCAGGAAGAAAGTCTGCAAAGGGCATGAGGGAAATTTTTAGGGAGAAGGAAATAGTCTGTATCAGTCTTGGGGGTGTGGTGGTGCTGGGGATGGAAATGGGGAACTCATGCATGTGAGGTGAACACGGTGCCATGGGGCTATATCCTCTACCTAGGGTTTCGTGTCTTGATTAACGAGGTAGTTACTAAAATACACATATTTAATAAAACTCATCAAAATATATACTTAAAATTTCTGTATTTATTATATGCAAATATACTATGCCTCAATTGATGTTTCAGAAAAGTAACATTTTTCTTATGCATTGATGTACAGTGGCTTTTCACAGCTATCATTATAAGAAAAACCTCATGCCGGGCGTGGTGGCTCACGCCTGTAATCCCAGCACTTGGGAGGCTGAGGCAAGAGGATCGCTGCGAGTTTGAGACCAGCCTGGGCTACAAAAGTGAGCTCAAAGCCAGCCTGAACTGCACAGTGAGACCCTGTCTCAAAAAGCCAAAAAAAAAAAAAAAAAAAAAAAAAAAAAAAAAAAAAAAAAAAAAAAAAAAAAAAAGAAAAAAAAAAAAGAAAAACCTAACTAGGCTGGGTGTAGTAATCCTAGCACTCTAGGAAGGTGAGGCAGAAAGACTGGAAATTTGAAGCCAGCCTAGGCAACTTAGTGATTTAGTAGGACCCTGTCTCAAAATAAAAACACAAAATGTAAGGCCCTGAGTTCAGCCCCAATACCACAAACCAAACCAGACCAGATCAGGACAGGACTGGACCAGACTGGACCAGACTAGAGTGGACCAGACTGGACCATACCACACCAAACCAAACCAAACCAAACCAGACCAGACCAGACCAGCAGCTGGGCGTGGTGGCGCACACTTGTAATCCCAGCACTTGTGAGGCTGAGGCAGGAGGATTGGTGTGAGTTCGAGACCAGCCTGGGCTACAAAAGTGAGCTCAAGGCCAGCCTCAACTGCATAGCAACTTAGTGATTTAGTAGGACCTGTCTCAAAAAGACAAAAAAAAAAAAAAAAAAAAAAAAAGTAGTAATGACTTAAAAAAAAATTATTTATGTTATGGCTGACGCAGCCTGCCTTGGCAGGTAGGGCTGGTATAGCGTATGTTGCTGGGGATTGAACTACAGTCCCTGCAGTTGCCTAAGCTTGCCTAAGCAGGTGCTTTAGACTGCTAAGTTATCTCGCCGGCCATGTGCTGACTTATTACAGTGTCCGTGTGGCCCACATGGAGCATGCCCCGTAAATCCTTGTGCATTTGTATTGATTTTCTTTTCTTTCTTTTTCTTTTTTATATTGATTGTAGATCTCAGGCTTTTGGATAAATAAAGTTGTCACTAGTAGGTAACTGTGGTCCTTAGAATCATCTTCCATCAGCTAAACGTGGAGACGGCAGGGAAGGCTAGATGAAGCATGTGTTTTCTAGAGAGCCTAGAAAAACTTCGAGCCCAGATGTTGCCCCAAGCCAGCTCTGAGGTGCATGTCTTGCCCAATACAGATGGCCACGTGCCACTCCCAGTATCTTTGCTCTACTTCCTCTTTATCTCTTCTTCACTAGTGAAGTCCAGTTGTGAGCAACAATAAATACTGCTTTTCCAGGGCTGGTGTGTCACCTAGTGGTACATGTCCGGCTTATGTGAGGCCCTAGATTCCATTCCCAGCAACACACACACAGAGGTATGCGCACACAAGCAGGTATGCATGCACACACACAATTTGAAATTGATTTTCCAGTTTGTCTTGCTGATAAGGTATAAACTTGTAACTTCCTTCTGGCCAATCAGATGAATTCCCTGGGATTTCCAGGAAGGCCTGACTCAGCAGGGAGGGGCCTCTTTCTGCTGTTACATCTCTTCCCGCTTGCAAGTCCAGGAGTGGGAGCTGGACCAGGAGGCAACCTTGGGGACAGATGCCAAGGGCTAGAATGAAGCAGCAGAAAGACTAAGAAATAAGCATTTATCATGCGTAAGCTTTTTAAAAATTTTCTTTTTATTCTGGTAGTGGAAATTGAATCCAGGGCCTTCAAACTGAACTACATGCCTAGCTTAAAAAAAAAAAAAAAAAAAAAAATTGAAACAAGATCCCATTGGTGAATTGCCCAGGCTGGGCTTGAATTGGCAGTCCTCCTGTGGAGGATTAACTGATTGCCAACTTGTGACACCCAGCTGAGTGGAATCAGCGTGGTCCTGGGTGTACAAGGCCCGCCTGAGGATTGTCGTCAGCAGCATAGACTCGGAAACAGGAAGATGGTGCTGTTGATCCTCTTGGAGAAGCTCGTCATGCTGGCTTTGCTCATAAGAGCTCAGCTGCTCTCAGCATATGACGAGCTCACGTTCTTACTGTCGCTGAGGATGGCTATGGTTCTTTTTGGGGGAGCTCTGCTCCTTACCTTGTTACTGCCTGGACCCAGTGCAGGTCCTTTATCCACTGGTGCAGACTTTCTTTCTAGCTTCTACCACTGACCTTTGGGCCTTCCCAGTGCAGATCCTCAATACAGACTTGTACGAGTCAGTGCTGGCCTTGTGCAGGACATTTCCATGAGATCCAGGCCCTGAGCTAGATTCTTGGTGTCTCTAGTGTGTGGAAAGAATTCCTGCACTCTTCTGCATTTGATTCTCTGGGTGAATATTATAACCCTGTAGTTCTGTGCCTTGTATTACATCTTCTTCCTTTGAAACCCTGTACACAACACCTCCTTACGCTATTTTTGCCGTAGACTTTTGTGCTCCACATAGCCAAATCTGAATCCACTTGATACATCAACCCAAGTTGGCCCTTTCTCCTTTTCTCACTGACAGTATTGCATGAGACAGCTTTTGTCTGTCCATCCTTCATTCTGCAGGTCACCAGGGAAAACATAGCTGTCCAGACAGCAACCTGATTATACAGACACTCAGGCATGTTCGTACTTACAACACTACCGTTACAAAAAGCCATGTGCCATCCAAAAGGAGCACTGTGGTATCAAGCGGAAATAAGATTTGGAATCTTACCACTTTTCTGTGTAGATTTATATACACAAAGGGATTCTGAGCAATGTATCCTTTGGCCTTTGGCAGCTACAAGGAGGGACTTGGCCATGGTGATGAGGAGATTAAAACTAATTGGATACTTGGGCCCAGTGGGATGGCTCAATGGTCTAAAGCGCCTGCTTGGGAAAGCTTGGGTGGCTGCAGGGACCACGGTTCGATCCCCAGCACCACATGCTGCGCCAGCCCTACCCTGAGGGCCGGCTGAGCCGGCCAGAAAAATAAATAAGCAAACAAATGAAAGTTCTGAAACAAGGGGGGAAAAATAATAATAAATTAATTCTTTAAAAAAAAAAAGTCTATGCAAGCCGGGTGTAGTGGCGCACGCCTGTAATCCCAGCACTTGGGAGGCTGAGGCAGGAGGATCGCTGAGAGTTCGAGACCAGCCTGGGCTACAAAAGTGAGCTCAAGGCCAGCCTGAAATGCATAGCAAGACCCTACCTCAAAAAGCCAAAAACAAAAAAACAAAAAAACAAATCAAAAAAAAAATTAAAAATAAAAATAAAGTCTATGCATTAATGATCTGTTGGATAGAAACACTGTGCAAGTTAATTTTCCTTAGGATTTGAAAAACACTTTTAAAAGGAAAATTATAATCTCTAAGATTATAAAGAAATGTTGGTCTTTCCTATAACAATTTGGTATAAACTTGAACCCTTCTCTGAAAACAACTGAAGGATTTGCAGAGCCAACGCATGAATTATTTCTGAATAAGCTGAGTTTCTGGGATTTACAAATGATTAGAGATACTGATGTACTGAGAAATGTCACACAACTATAACAAAAGTCCCTGAAGCTTGTTTGCATTTAGCATATGATATGCTATCCAGAAAATAATTTTTGAGTACCTTGGTAAAGCAGACTAACATATTAATAATTAGAAAATAGTACCACAGATTTTTCTACCATCCCAACCTGTAATTTCAGGCCCCGAGCCCCTTCCTAGAAATGGACTTCCTTCTTCTGAAGAGTAAGTGTTGTTATAAAAAAAGAAACAGAAGAAAAATCTTTGGAGATTGCCGGGCAGAACCACTTGTAACAATATGGAGCAATCTACATTTAGCTCTCCAAATTCATCTACCAGGCCTTTTTTTCTTGATGTGGTTCCCTCTTGCTTTTGAAAAGTCTTTAGGGCTCATCTCTATTTGGAATGAGGGTGTGGCTTAGTAAGTTAAACATGTCCAAGTGAAGGCTAGAGAAGTAGTTTTTCTTTCCTTTGCAGGGTGCCTTTGGTTCTATGAGCTGGCAACCAAAACCCTAAAAACACAAGGCTAACCCTTCAATTGCTTAATCAAATAAAGCAAACCTAGATTCTGAGCGTCATTCCCATGCCTTTATTATAACCACAGTTGAGCAAGCTTGGCTGGACTTCAGTCACTTAGCACCAACAACTGGAATTTGCAGTTTGGAAGGGTTCACAGACCTGATTCCATCACGCTCCTCCCAGCCCGAGCCCATTGCTTGGCACTGTTTCTCTGTTGACTGTGGTCACTGCAGTGGGTCCAAGTCTTGGGTTGCTGTGGCTGTGTACCCTTGGCTGGGTTGGCAGGGCTGGCAGATGAGTAGGAGTGCCCCTGGCAACCACTGCAGGGCTCCTCCCACACATGCCTTCTGATCTGACTCTTTGTTCCATATTAAAGTTTTTATCCACTTTTTTTTTTTTTTTTTTTGGTATTATTGTAATGCTATTACAGAATAATACAGTTAGAGGAAGAGAAAGGAGGTGAAGTGGAAACAAAAAGAATTAAGGTGTATATGTGTATGCAATCAGATAATAGATGTAATCAAATATGTACAAATATGTACTAATACAAATTGAAAAAGAAGTAATGCAGGGGCTCGGCAGGATAGCTCAGTGGTCTAAAGCGCCTGCTTAGGAAAGCTTGGGCGGCTGCAGGGACCAAGGTTCGATCCCCAGCACTACATGCTGTGCCAGCCCTGCCCTCAGGGCAGGCTGAGCCGGCCATACAAGAAAAGAAGTAATGCATTTAATGTATGATCACATTCTTTCTATTTTTATTTATGTGTTCTTTTTGTCTTTGAGACAGGGTCTCATTATGCAGCTCAGGCTGGTCTTGAGCTCACTTCTGTAGCCCAGGCTGGTTTCTAACTTGCACTGATCCTCCTGCCTCAGCCTCCCAGTGCTGGGATTACAGGTGTGCACCACCATGCCTGGCCCACATTCCTTTTATAAAAATGTAAAAAATCTGAACTTAACAGCACTGAACTAATTGAATACAACTGAAGTCTATAGATTACATTATCCAACAAGAGCTAGATGCATATTCTTTTTTTTAGGCTTTCTTGGAACATACACCAAAAACAAGCATTAGTGCTTTGCTGTGAGCATATGGTAGATTCATTCTGGATTACATATCATGATAATTCATTAGTCCTCTCTAATAATTGTGTCTCAATATCCTCTGCTATTTCATCAATTTGCCTATTTATGGTTTAGCCAAAAGAGGAGTACATGCCACCTTTCAAACTGCAGCCTACAAGTTCATGACAAATGCTCTTCAGAGCAGGTACAATTAATTCTTCATTGACAGGGTCCCTTAACTTTGACAATAATATGGCTAGTAAAAAGATGCTCTTGGTCCAGATGTATCGATGGAGTGGTAGCCTTCAATAATTGCTTCTATTTGTGTTTGCATTTATTTTTCAGAAAGCCCTAAAAGCTTGTGTTTTAATGTGAGGTGCTTGGTCTCTATATGTTGACGCAGTTTTGAAAGGTCTTGACCCATCACATATCATATACAAAATGGACTTGGAGCCTAGGAGATAGCTTAGTGGCTTAAGCAATTGCCTGGCAAGCATGAGGTCCTGAGTTTGATCCCTGGACCCAAGACACCAAAGCATAACAAAACAAAACCACCATCACCAAAAACCAAAGTGGGCTTGAAGAATGTTGCAATGAATCTATAATTTGAGCAGGACTTTTGGTATATTCTTCTAAATGCAGGTTTCTTTTTGTTGGCAGTCTTAGATCTTGTGCTGTCTCATTACTGGGTCTTTCCCCCTTTGCAAAGAAGCTGCCTAATGATAGTTATTACTCATTTTGGCTAGGGTTAGCCTGTAGGCTCAACAAAACTGTGACAGAGACAAGTGCATGGTGTAAGGGGGAGGCACAGCTGGAAGTCATAAATAAAATAACAGATGGGTCCTGTGCAGATTAAAATAAGTGCCAGGTTCTGACTTAAAGCCTGCCACTGTACACTTTCCACTCATAGATAGGGTGTTGATCTGCAATTAATTAATTATAGTCTCTGTGCAGTCAAACTCCTATGCTAGGGGCTGGGGAGATAGCTCCGTGGCACAAGTGCCTGCCTGGCAAGTGCAAGGTCGTGAGTTTGAACCTCAGTCCCACCAAAAACAAAAACAAAAACAAAAACAAAAAAACTCCTATGCTAATGTTCCTCTGTATTTGAAGCTACTCCCCAGTGCTCACATCATGGCCTCAGCTCCACCTCAGATTACCAGGCTTTAAATTCTCATATGGAACTCACAACCTAGATCTTTCATGTGTGCAGATCACAGCAGGGTTCGTGCTTCTACTGGTACCATAAGCTAATGCTGCTGTTGATCTGACAGGGTCAGCACAGGTGGCAATATAAAGCATGGGGCATGGCTCTAGGCATAGATAAAGCTTTGCTCACTTGCCTAGCAATCACTTCCGGCTGTGTGGTCATACAGTGAGATTTATCCAGGGGTCTGGGGGTTAGAAACCTTGGTTTAACCTGAACATAGACCCAAAAATCACCAGACATTTGAGAAAACTTCTGGGATGAAAAAAGAAACAAGGGGCCAGGGAGATAGCTCAGGGGCACAAGTGCCTGCCTGGCAAGTGCAAGGTCTTGAGTTTGATCCCTGGTTCTGCAAAAAAAAAAAAAAAAAAAAACCAAAAACAACAAAAGCAAAGAGAAACAAAGGAAATGTTCAGAGAAACAGAATATACAGGAAATAGAAGGAAACTTAAACAAAGCTATATCTTCAGAGATTAAAGCTAAGATATTATAAGCATGAAACAGAACGAGGATATTGTAATGATAATGAAAATAACCAAATTCATAAGGGCCCTTGATAACATCCATAGAGTCCATACCACATGATAAGTCTTTTTTAAAAGGACTGTACAAAAATTAATTCAGTTAGTCTTTAAACCATCTCAGTGGGTAGGTCCATTACTGTTTTTTTTTTTTTTTTTTTTTTTTTTTTTTTTATGGTGGGCTCAGCCTGCCCTGGGAGTGGGGCTTGTGCAGTATGTGGTGCCAGGGAACAAATGGCAGTCCTTGTGGTTGCCTAAGTAAGGTGCTTTAGACCGCTGAGCCATCTCACCAGCCCCATCACTGTGTATTTTGACTAACTTCTCCAGGACTTTAGCTGCTAACTAGAAAAGCCTAAGATTGAACCCAGAGCTGGAGTTCTAAGAAAAGAAGGCTTCAGAGCTGGCCAGATAGCTCAGCAGACTAAAGCGCTTGCTTAGGCAGTGCAGGGCCTAGGTTCAATCCCTGGCCTACAGTGCCAGCCCTCCCCCAGGGCACACTGAGATGGTAATGAGACCAGGCATGGTGGCACACCTGTCATCCCAGCACTTGGGAGGCTGAGGCAGGAGGATTGGTGCGAGTCTGAGACCAACCTGGGCTACAAAAGTGAGCTCAAGGCCAGCCTGAACTGCAATAATGAGACCCTGTCTCAAAAAGACAAACAAACAAACAAACAAAAAACCAAAAAAACACAAGAAAACAAAAACAGATTAAACTGTCAGACACTTGACTAAACTAAACTTTGCTAACAGTCTGCATACAGTTCAAGGCCCAGGCTACCATCCTGGGAGCAGGTGTTGTGGGGGAACAGCGGAAACCATGGGCTCAGACCAACAGCACAGAGACCTAAGTCAGAGTTCTTAGTGTGACTCCATGGCCTGCTCTTTGTGGAAACTTAGGAGCAGAATCAGTTTAGTGTTTAGGGGGCTGGGCAGACAGCTCCGTGGCACAAGTGCCTGCTTGGCAAATGCAAGACCGTGAGTTTGAACCCTGGTCCCGCAAAAATGAAAAAGCTTAGTGTTTTGGGAAAGTAGAAGCCATGGTTATTCCGTGCCTTCATCAAACTGTATCTGTCCTTTTTTTTTGGTCTTTTAAAAATTTTTTTATTTTTATTTATTTATTTATTTTTGAGACAGGGTCTTGCTATGCAGTTGAGGCTGGCCTTGAGCTCACTTTTGTAGCCCAGGCTGGTCTTGAACTCACACTGATCCTCCTGCCTCAGCCTCCCGAGTGCTGGGATTACAGGTGTGCGCCACCACGCCTGGCTTACTGTATCTGTTCTTTACCCTGATAATAGCTACCATCACAGATTACTCAGCCAAGTCATGCTAACTTTCCCCACAGCCCTGTGCCACACACAATGAAGCAGTGGTTCAAAATGTGAAGCTGCTTTGTGGCAGAGTGGGTGAGACCCTGGGCTTACATGGCTGTTTTGAGATTTTTTTTTTTTTTTTTGTTACACACACACACACACACACACACACACACACACACGTATTTTTTAGTACTGAGGATTGAACCCAGGTTCCTTATCCCCACTGTAGTTGAGCTATATCCCCAGTATTATTTTTTATTTTGAGGCAGGGTCCTGCTGAGTCACTAAATTGTCCAGCCTGGGCTTGATTTGTAATCCTCCTCCCTCGGTGTCCCATATGAGATCCTTTGGTCCAGTTCTTTATCCTTCTGCCGTTCTGTATCCTGATTTTGCATTTGAGCATGAGACTTGCTTTGGCTACTGGGACACTGGCGTGCATGGTGCCACCAAAGACTTAGAAGGTGCTCACAGGTGGGGCCTTCCTTTCTTTTCCACTATGGCAAGGACAACCCTGGCAGATTGCAGGTCTTAGGAGCAGGAGGAGAGACACGTGGAGCAGCAATGTCACAGTGAAATCAGTCCACATCAGCTGGTTACCAGCTGGTCCATAAAGCTACAAGAATGAGTAATTATTCCTTTAAGCCACTGAGTTTTGGGGTGCTGGATTACACAGCACCTTCTCGGCAATAGCTAACTGATGTCACAGAAATTCCCACCATTAAGACACATTAACAGATGACTGATTATTGAAAGTAATGCAAAGGTTCAGGGTCTGCCTGACTAGAGCTGCCATGTTTAACAAATATAAGCACAGCCCCGGGTCAATTTAAAGTTCACATTAAACCAAATGACGTCTCAGTACAGATGGTTCCCATTTATGGCAGCTTAACTTTCAACAATTCAACTTACGATTTTTCCACTTTATGGTGGCGTAAAAGCGCTGCACATCCACAGAAACTGTACTTTGCAGTTTGCTCTTTCTCTGGGACAGGGGTAGGTGGTGTGATCATCTCTCTTGAGACCGAGCACTGGCAGCAGCCCCAGCTCCAGAGGGCCACACCCTCACCAGGGCAAACAAACTCTATTCTCCAAGAGATTGTGCTACTGAGCTACAATATTTAGCAGGTAGGTGTATTAAGTGTGACTTTTTTTTTTCTTTTTTTTTGCAGTACCGGGGATAGAACTCAGGACCCTGCATTTGCCAGGCCAGCACTTCTTCTTCTTTGTATTTAATGGCTGGCTCAGCCTGCTCTGGGTGTGGGGCTGGGGCAGCATGTGGCGCTGGGGATCAAACCACAGTCCCTGTGGTTGCCTAATCTTACCTAAGCAGGCACTTTAGGGCACTGAGCTATCTCATTGGCCCTAAGTGTGATTTTGACTTAAGATATTTTCAGTTTACAGTGAGTTTATTGGGATAGAATTCCGCCATAAGTCAAGGAGCATTGTACATGCATATCCAATTCAATATTTTGGAAATATGAAAAAAGGGTGTTAAAAAAATAAAAAATAAATAAAAAAAGAAAAAAGGGTGTTTATTTGACTAACATCCTGTGCTGGGCATCCACATTTTATTTGATGACCTCATTCTAGCACATTTGCAAGAGGCAGATTATGAAGAAAGCATGTGTGTGTCAAAGTGGCCCTGGGCTACAAAAGAAGAAATAGAAAAACCAAAAGTGATTCCCCATACATTCTATCAAGTTCTGTGTGCATTTTGAAAGGCTTAGTTTGTTTATTTATTTATTTATTTTGCTTGTTTTTGGTGTCGAGCACCAAACCCAGGGTTTCCTGCGTGCTAGGCAAGCATTATACTGCTGAGTCAAATCCCCAGCCCCATCTATGTGCATTTTGTAGGGCAGATTTATAGCACTTCAGTAGCTTCTCCTAGGGGAACTGAATCAGAGAAAGAGTGCTTTAAACATTAAGAATGGGCAGGCTTGTCAAATCCTGGAGAAAAGCTCCATCAGCTTTCTTATTCGCCACTGTACAATAGGTGGCCCTTCGGAAGGCCCCGACTCTCCTGTTCTCAGCTGCCTCTGACACGGCAGACAGGAGCACTTCGCTGAGCGACCTGATCCTTCCGTCCTTCTAGTTGTGCACCCAGAAAGCATGTCCTGTTTCTGGGTTACTACACCATCTGTTTCTCAGAACCGATCAGGGATAGGTGTTGGGGCATCTATGGTATTAGGTGCAGGAGAGGCCTGACTCAGCGCTTCTGTCGGGAGGTCAGGCCAGCTGGTGAGCTGCCCCGAAGCCAGGCAGCCGGATGAGATCAGAAAATAAACCAAGCGCTGCGAGAGAGCAGAGCCCATAGCTGTCTTAATACGGAAACCCATTCCCCACTCCATTCCCATCTCACTTTGTAGCAGATCCCAGCAAGCCACTGTTTTTGGCTCCACACAACCTAAGTGGCTGTTTTTGTGGATAGCTGCCAACTCAATCCAGGAGGAAATTCCATGCTGTCAGCCAGCAGCACAGATTGTTGTAGGAAAAATGACACAACTCATCCTCTGGGCAAGCTTGCAAATTACTACAAATTTCCCCACTTCTTCACTCACACAGCTGGCTGAAGAACAGTCTAAATTTTTCCATGGAGATAGGAGGCTTTCTCTCTATGTGATTTCTTGTGATCAAACAAATCACCACGGCTCCTGACTTACATTCTTTCCTGGTTTCTTTTTCCCTGAGATTGCATTAGAATCCACACAGGCCCTGCCACTGGGCATGTCCAGGACTTGGACACCGGGATCTCCTTTGTATCACACACAGCTGATACAAAGTCAGAATCCTGAGACATCAGCTGGTTAAAATTTGGCACCATGAAAACCACATATGTAGAAAATGGTCACTGGTGCAGAAGAATTTTGACATAAACCACAGTGTACCCATCAAGGGACAACCATGGTTGTCCTAACCACTGATGACTTTGCCCTGGTTGTGGCCAGTACTCTCTGTCCTCCAACCCAGGCTGTCCTGCAGGTCTTGCCTTTCAATTTCCTAGACCCTCCCTGTGGAATCCAATTTAATGAATAATTATCAAAGCCCCATGATACTCCTCACACTGTGCCAGGCTCTGGGAGAATATGCCAATTAATAATGCACAGGATCTGGCCTCAGGAAGTTTGCTGTCTAGGAGGCGGGGAAATCAACAAATTGCTGTGATGGGAGGTGAGGCCAAACAGGGCCAGCAAGCAGCAGTACCAGTGGGAGGAGGGGACTTGGACACTGCTTGCAGGGGGATCCTGGGGATTTGTCTGAAGAGGCAGTGTTTGAGTGGGGACATAGAAGGCTCTTGAAGGCAAGGCAGAAGTATAGAGGGAGGGTCAGGGCATAGCATAGGGCAGTGGTGGCGAATTTATGGCCTGCATGCCAAAGCAGGCTGTTTGTATCACTGAATGCTCTGAAAGGTTCACCATTGCTCCTGCAGGATTTATAGCGAGAAGAGAGAGAAGTTAGGTTTTAGCTTGAGAAGAGAGGCCAGAACCTCAGAAACCCTGCCTTAGAGGACAAAAACCAGATTTAGTTTGTGAGCCCAACAGGGGTAGAGATAAGATTGAAGGCCAGTTGGTGTCTAGATGCGGTGAGATATGGACGGAGCCTGGGGAGGGCTGCCTTTTGTTGCTAGGGAGTCCCAGAAAGCTGGGGCTTGGAGTTGTAGGTGGTGGCTCTTTTTGTGGGTGTCCTGTCCTTGAATTATGGGCAGAG
The DNA here is from genome assembly GCA_004027025.1 of Myocastor coypus. Taxonomy (NCBI): domain Eukaryota; kingdom Metazoa; phylum Chordata; class Mammalia; order Rodentia; family Myocastoridae; genus Myocastor; species Myocastor coypus. Next base: position 1,873 of record PVJA010017465.1, on the reverse strand, counting down.
CCCAGGGAGGGCTGTCTTTTGTTGTTTGGACTCTTGGAAAGCTGGGGCTCAAGGTTGTGGATGATGGCCCTTCTTGTGGGTGTCCTTTTTTTGGTTTAATTGCTATACGATACCAACGGTTATCTTTTTCCCTGCTTGAAGTATTATCAGTTAGCATTTGTGTGAGCTTAGTGTCTGGAATATGTTGTATCTATTAAAGTAGTAATGTACATTCTTTAGCTGTTTTTTTTTTTTTTTTTTTTTTTTAATGCTGAATAAAAAAATGAGTCTTCTGAGGCTCTAGGCTCACTTTGAGAGAGACAAATCTCAGTGAGTCCTCTAAAGCTACATTCATCCAGACTTCTAATCATTTCCTTTGGAACTGACACACAACATACAACAGGGAGGGGTGGGGAGTCTCCATCACATGACTCATTGTCAGCACCTACAACACTTATTTTAATATTCTATTTAAAAAATTATAATATAGTAGGTTTTTTTTCCACAATACATTAAGGACAAATTTTTAAAATTTTATTTATTTATTTATTTATTTATGGCCAGCTTAGCCTGCCCCAGGGGTGGGGCTGGTGCAGCATGTCATGCCAGGGATTGACCTGCGGTTCCTGCGGTTGCCTAAGCTTACCTAAGCAGGTGCTTTAGGCCGCTGAGCCGTCTTGCTGGCCCCAATTTATTGTTTTTATGTACAGAAAACTCAAGAGTTCACTCAGCCCAGTCTGACAAGCTCTTCAGCCTTTGCTTTCTCCAGCTTGGCAACACAAGCTACAGATTTTGGACCCAGAACATTGCCTCCTCAGGGACAGTGGATCTCACGGTATCTGTCACTGTCGTTGGTCCTGATGGCCTCCACCAGCTTGGCCAGCGAGGCTTTGTCTTCCGAGTTGACTTGTGTGAAGGCTGCGGTGGTTCAGGTCTTCCTGTGGACCAGAGGTCCCAGCCTGGCCTTCCCCTTGATGATGCAGTAGGGGACCCCCATCTTGCGACACAGGGCAGGGCAGGCAGGAACACCACCGGCTCAGTGGGGTCCACATCATGCACAATCACCACAAGCTGAGCCTTCTTGTTCTCTACCAGAGTGGTGACAGTGTTGACACCTGCTCTGAGGACCGGTGGCCTCATAGTGGGGACATCCCCTTTGCCAGCAGCTTTCTTCTCTGCTGGGCCAACAGCCTCTGCTTCTTCTCTTGCTTGGTCTCTGGGGTGTACTCGTGGTGTGTACTTAAATGGCTGGGTAGCTGTTTGTCAACCCAAGGCCTGGGTGAACTGGTTAATTGCAGAGGGCATCTCTCGCTGCTTGTACAGGATGACCCTCTGTCGCTGCAGCAGGATGTAGAGGGACCATTTGCCAAAGTGGGTGACGTCTCTCTTGGGCGTATGTCCTGTCCAATGCCAAATTCTTTGGCCTCTTCTCAAACAGGGGATTTACCACCTTCTTGGCCTCCTGCTTCTTCATGACAGGAGGGGCCAGGGCTACCTTCTTGCCCTTGACCTTCTTTCCTTTCAGCATCTCAGCCAGCTGACAAAGTTTAATGTAGTTTTGAGACAGGGTCTCGCTATGCAGTTTAGGCTGGCCTTGAACTCACTTTGTAACCCAGGCTGGACTTGAACTTGCAACAATCCTTCTGCCTCAGCCTCCTGAGTGCTGGGATTATAGGTGTGTGGCAGCATGCCCAGCTTAATAGATTCTAAAACACATTACCCTGATAGCTTAAAGGACAGATATGCACTAATGTTAAAGTATATGTTATGTGTATAAATCTTGTGTGTAATCTTAAGTTATGAGTTAATGTCTGATGTTAGGCTATGGTCATGAATTCTTAGGATTCCTCTCCTCTCCTCTCCTCTCCTCTCCTCTCCTCTCCTCTCCTCTCCT
>PVJA010017464.1:0-41611 GCA_004027025.1 Myocastor coypus | reverse complement strand
TTTTCTCAATTATTTTAATGATAATTGCAGTCCAGGTCTTTTCCTCATTCATTCAAAGGTTTTCAGCACTGGGGCTCATCAACTCTGCCTCTAAGACAAAAGTATCCTGTACAGTCTTACTGCATGAAGGACACCACTTCCTTAGGACTCAGAGACACTTGTTTGCATGGCTGTTCATTTTGTGCCCATTTTGAGAGCTCCCTCCTCCTTCTGGGTTTCCATTTTCAAGATGGCTTATTGTGCTTGGAAGAGGCACTTGCAAATTGGTAATGATTTCCCCTTTCCTTCATCAATGCCATTTTACATTTTCTGCCTAATATTAGTAATATCAGTGCAAATCCCTCTGGCTGGCATAGTCAGGGCTGCTGGTTAAGCACACACAGTCATGGCCAGGGAGCTCAGATGGGTTCATCAGGTTATGTTGTGACTGTGGGTTTCTTTGTCTCCTCGGCAAGACAGAGAGCTCATTGTTAAGCATGTAGAAGGCCATTGACTTGTATATTTTTCATGAATAAATGAATAAAAGAAATAATGAATATAGGAATAAATGGCCTTTCATTTGAAAATTGTGTTTGTCAGTAGTGTTCATATTTACTGACGGGAGTCCATAGAATGTTTTGGGCTAAGTTGTGTTTCCCAAGATTCTTATTTTGAAGTCCTAATCATCCATACCTCAGAATGTGACGGCATGTGGGGATAGGATGACTTTTAAGGATAAGGCTGGTAGGGAGGGTTGATGTCTTTATAAAAACAGGGGAGGACACACTCCAAGGCATCAGAGTTGCCTCCATAGAGGTAGGTCATGTGAGAACCCAGGGAGCATGGCTGAGTGTAAACCAGAAGTGAAACCAACCTTACTGGCACCTTAATCTTGGACTTTGGGCTTCTAGAACTATAAGAAAGTATTGTTGGTTATTCAAGGCACCCACTCTGTGATATTTTACTCTGGTAGCCAAACAAAATAATACACAATCTACTAAGCAATTTATATGTGTTATCCCATTTAATCCTGTCCTATGACTATTACATCATGCTTGTGTCATGTATAAGGAACCTGAGAATATAGATGTTAATGGTCTTGCCCAAAGTCCTACAAAATACATTTGATAGAAAAGTATTAAAAAGAAAATCATCTTAATGTATGCTTTCCCAACCACAAGGGATCATATTTTACTATGATGTTGAATTTAAAATATCATAGAATCTTAAAGATTGAGTTCCTGTTGCAATAATAGTATTTTGGATATGAGAGTTGTAGTCGGGATTTGCAAGGGGAACACTATAACATAGAAAATATAATTTATAGGATTATTTTATAACAGCTATCCAATGAGTTTAGTACGAAAGAGAGAAGGAAATCTATCCACACACTAAAGACCCCCGCCAAATCCAGCTGAGAGCCTGGATCTCAAAACCATGTCCTGCATGAGTCCAGCTGAAGACCTAGAGCCCACAACAATGCTCAAACCCTGTTTCAGTTAGTCTTCTCTAATGCTGGGACAAACACCCAACAACTAAAATGAAGGAAGGAAAGCTTTATTTGGCTCACAGTTACTGGAGGTTTTAGTTCACACTTGGCTGGCTTCAAGGCTGAGTGGAACAGGGCAGAGAGCAGCTGTTTATGACAGTGGAACAGCAACAATGACAACCGAGAAATAATAGCAAGAGAAAAAGTCTGTCCCTTTCCCTTAAATGACATTCAGGCTATTGCCCCAGGCTGGGGAAGGTTCATAAACCCATAATCCCAGGAGTACTAAGACCTGTAATCCCAGTGTTACTAAAACCCATAATCCCAGTGGATCGTGAATTAGTCTCAAACTCTAGAAGTCCCTGCCTCATGATTGTGTGAGGCCTTGGGGGGACAACTAGACACAAACCATAATATACGCCCCCAAGAGTCCAACTGGAGATCAAGAGCCCATGACAATGTCTCAAGCAGGCTTATTTTAAGAATCTGTACTAGGAAGGCTCCAAGGTCAGGGGTGGAATCTAGGAAGTCTGTGCCAGCCAGATAAAGGACCTGTGCTAGTGAAACAGGGCAATGAAACTCCCAGCCTGAAAGATACCTGGGATACGTTCATGTTCTCCAAAACTGAAGAATGAATTTTAGGAACAATGGAGATTAAGAGCAGAATATATTTATTGGGGGAAAGAAAGCTTCTGTCTGAGAGAAGGACAGAAGGGGACCCATGTGGGTTGTCGAGAAATTTGTCTTTTTTTTAGAGATTTTTAGAGAGCAAAACCATGAGGTGTGGCAGGTCTAAGGTCGAGCACCTAGGAACTCGATAAAACCACGGGCACAATTGCTCAGGCAAAGCTGATCAAACATGGGATCAAAACAGGAAGTAAGTGTCATGTAGCAAGTGAGCATGAGTATAGGACAGGTGCTTTTCTTATAGAGGGTTGGTTTAGCGATTCTTTTTGGATTTTTAAAGTGATAGAGACCTATTTAGTGTATCAGTCCCTGATTTTCCTCCTTAGGGAGTATGCGTTTGTTTGATCTTTTATCTTGAGATCTGGCCCACAGCGGGAATGTCTATCTCTCCCACAGTTGCAAAGTATCTTGTCTTCCATACTGGCTCTTTCTGAGCTCTTTCTATTTAACTACCTATTGATAGGTTCTGGCAGAGTACGAACTGCTAAATTATCATGGCCCTCATTCAACATGACTGAATCCCAAATACAACAGCTTATCTTTCCAATGACCAGTTCCTTCTTCTCCCTCCCACCCCCAGTCCTGGATACCTTTCCCAGGGAACCTAAGAGACACGAATCAGCTCCTTACATGTCACTGAAAGTGCCCCTGAAACTCCACTGCTAGCAAAAGACCATAAAATCTCAGGCTTCCTGTCTAGGTCAGAGAATTCTCTCATCTCCCTGCTGTCCATCCTCTCTGTGTCCTATTCCATGTCAATAAAGGCCTTGTCTTCCTCTTCTTTTACTTGTGCTTCTCCCCTGTGCTATCAGCAAGCAAAACAAAGACTTAACACCTACAATATTTCAATTTAATTCAGCTGTGTACAACACTAGCCGGCTGAAGAATCAATCTGCACTTGAGCCAGGAAGTGGTGCTCAGAGAGCTAAAGGTCCCTGGAAAAGGACCGCCATAGCCATCCTCAACAACAATGAGAACAGCAGAGTCTCTATCAGGAAAGCCAGCACAGGCTTCTCCAGGAGAACTAACAGCTCCCTCCAGCACCTAAACTTGGTCCTCTCCAATTTTGCCTCTTATGTTTCTGGCAACAATCCTCAGGTGGGTCTCCCATGACCCGCTCCATGCTAGTTCAGTTCAGCTGGGTGTTACAAGTTGACTACCAGTTGTCACTCCACACCAGGTGTTAATGAAAGTATATAATTAAAATTAATTTCAACTCTTTATTTTTTATGGGGTAGGAGAGTTTAAGTTGCGGTGTGGCTCTTGTTATTTTTGTGTTGAGCAAATTGGGCAGAGGCAGATTACACTTGTATTCAGTAAAATGTTGTGTGTTGTCATGAAGAGAGCAGTGTGCCATCTGTCCAAGGCCAGCACCATGGGTCTGCCAGGCTGAAACCCCATGTGTTTGATGAAGCCACTTCTTTCTGGCTCTGCGCATGTAGCCCAGATACCATAGCAGGTGCAGCGTGGAGACATGGGCACAGGTTTGGAGGGAGATCCGGAAGATCGCAGGCCCCGGGCAGTTTTATGACAATTCTTTACAGTGTATTGAAGTCAGACCAATACATTTATTGTTGTACATTTACCTAGATGTTACATTTATTAACATCTTAAAACATTTATTAAGATGTTAAAGAAATCACAAGCAGAGAATTTGAGGCATATCATATTTCAATGCCTTCTGTATTTGAGGATAACAACTGGAATATGGTTCTAAAGAAAAATGGAGGTGCTTTGAGCACTTTATAGTGTCCAGTGTTCTCCCCTAGAAAATGTAAATTATGTCCTGCTATATAGACAAAGAAACTGTGGAGTGGGGAGAATGAGAAATTGTTTAGTAGGTCAAATGTGTAGCTAGTAAGTAGCTTAACTAAGAATTCACTAATATCATATACCATAACAGTTCTGATCAGTTTCCAGAAAATCATCTTGAGTTCTTTTTTTTTTTTTTTTAATGAACAGAACATATTTATTGAGGGAAAGAAAGCTCCTGTCCAAGAGAGGGATACAAGGGGGTCCTGTGTGGGTGTCCCCCATCTTGAGTTTTGTATTGTAGTTTTTCTTCAATTTATTGAAATAGTAAAGACACATTGCCTTTTATAAAGGGAAGCTATTTTGCCAAGTTTATACTTTCTCCTTTATCTTTCTTCAAATCCTGCCCTATCAAAACAACAACAATTAACTTGGCTGAGGGTCTTTTGCGTTCTCCGATCCTTAATGACATCAGTGAGCCTTGGTAGCAGCATCTCTGCCCTTTGGCAGTCTCTGCCCTTCATCTTATTTGGATTGTGACACCATCAGCTTTCTCAGTCCTCTATCCCTGTCCTTTTAAGCAGATTATGGTAAGCCAACATGTGCCTCTCTAGAATGTATGTTAAGATCCACTTCATGTGCAGTCATATTTCTGTTTTCTGTTTTGCTTTACAAACTGTAATTATATTCAGATCAATAGCTACAGCTGTGTCGAAGTAGTAATTTGGGTTTTTAATTAAGCAACAATAGACATGCGACAGTAATATGCTACAACTGTGTGTTAAAAATATGTGAAAATGACTGTGTATATAGTATGCATGCAAAAATTTCTGTGAAATGATAATGTTGACAAGAACACAGACAATTTTCTAGTGGATTTTAACCCCAGTGGCCAGTTCTGTGATACTATATGCATTTTGTAGCTGAAGACAGAAGTTTAGTGAGTGAATATTTTTTTAAATTTTATTTTATGTTTTTGTGGCCAAAGATATTTTAAGAATAAATTTTACTTTTCATTTTATGTATTTGACACAGAGTCTCTCTATGCACCTTGGACTTGTAGTGATCCTCCTGTTTTCAGTCTCCCCAGCACTGGGATTATAGGCATGCACCACCATGCCTGGACTCAACTGCTAGGTCAGTGAGCCCTGGGGCAGGGCTGGTGTAGCATGTGGGACTAGGGATTGAACTCTAGTCTGCTGAGCTATTTTACTGGTCCTCAGAATAAAATTTTAATGTTCTAAAGATATGTCAGTCATGTTTCTTCAGGGTTTCTCCTTTTTGTCTTTATAATTTCTCTGCAGAGTGAATAGTTTGGTAATACTTTAAGAAGGTATTAACTTGCACATGAATTAAAACTATATAATTTGGGCATAGAATCAATGTCATTTATTCATAGGTTATGAGATATCATGTTTTTCTCCCCATTTAGGGAATTTTCCCTTTTGATGTTTATAAAATTGTTTCTTTAAATTGTTGAAATTTAAGTTTTTTAGGTAAGTTTAAATGCCTGTGTCCACTCTGTTAGCTTTATTTCAGAAATGGTGAACTCTTTACATTTCCATTTTGTTTTCAAATCCTAGAACATCTTCTGCATTTATATGCATAGCATTTCTATTATATCTGTGCTATTTTTCTTATTCAAGAGCTGCCTCAGTTTGGGCTTTGAGTTTTTGCTGCTTCTGTGTCTTCTATTTTTGAACATATCCTGAGTATTTGTATGTATTTCTTAAAGTAGTTTGTACTGATTCAGTATATCTGAATAAATCTCTGAATTAAATATCTCTGCTGTTTTTCAAGCAAGGAAAACGATCGTAACTTATTTACTAGTTCTCATATCATGACATAGTAATTTCACATCATATTTTTGGAATCTTAGATGCTTAATTCAGCAATGCTGTCCTCAGCTTTTAAAATCATGTCCTTTCTTTTTCGTGCATTTATTTTCCATTTCTCTTTGTGTCCTGAGTGGCAGGGTTTCATGTGAGTCACTTGTAACCCTTCACTTCTAGTCAACCATTATGCTTCTGTGCTGTTTTCTCCGTATGATTTCTAAGGCTATACTCCCACTGTAGGAGTATTGATAAACTTCTGTCACCTGTTTGACCTCAACCTTTCACATTTCAATGCAAAATATATCTCTCCCTACTCCATCCACATGAACAACTCATAGAGAACTTTCAGGATGCCCAATGTAGCTGCATTGTAACTGTTTGGGATAGAATCTATTCTTGCCAAGTAGACAGACAGACAGACACATAATATGGATGATGAGATTTGATAGAGTGACAGAGAGACAGACAGACTTGGATTTAAGAAAGGTCTGTGGAAAATGATTCCACAATTTGTAGCTTTGAGGCCGAATTAACAAAAATATACTGAGGATAAAAATCAAGTCCAGGGGCCCGGCGGGATGGCTCAATGGTCTAAAGTGCCTGCTTGGGAAAGCTCGGGAGGCTTCAGGGACTGTGGTTCAATCCCCGGCACCACATGCTGCGCCAGCCCTGCCCTCGGGGTGGGCTGAGCCGGCCATAAAAATGAGTGAATAAACAAAACAAAGGTTCTGAAACAAGAAAAAATTAAAAAAAATTAAAAATTAAAAAAATTCTAAAAAAAAAAAAAAATCAAGTCCAGATAGGCAAATAAATGGTATCATTTCGCCTTTGGTATTGTCCATGCTCACAAGCTTACATTTTAAATGGTACTGAGACTCTGGAGCCTTACGTACACTTTGTGTTTCTCCGCAGTTTACAATTATATATCAAAATCTAAGCAATGTAAGAGTCTATTGCAGCAAAGTAATAGGAGAGATATAAGGAATATTTTATGGGTATGGAAGTTTAGATGAGATTTTGTGAACACATTCCACAAATCAAGTTGTGCTGTGAATTTTCCATATTGCATCAAAAATTGGCTTCCACACGCTGTGCCATAAACCAGTATCTTGCCCTGTTTAGCAGTGGTTTCAGGTAGAAAGTCAATCTTCACTTTGTCAGCAGTTGATGCCAGAACAGAGTCCTACATGGGAGTGGCATACACGTACTCCTGGGTACATGTGCTCCAGTGTATTCCAGTCCCTGGCAACCTTAGTGCTGAAGTGGTCGGAAGAGGCCTGAAAATTATGAGTAGCAGGGTTTGCAAGTCCCTGGGCATTCAAGGTTCTTCCAGAAACAGCATAATAGCATCAGGTGCAGAAAGGATTGGTTTTCCTTTGGAATGCTTGTTAGTTTGAATTTGTTGAAATCATAACTCCCAAGGTGGTGGGGCTTATAATCTCTTGTGAGCATATACTAAAAAAAAAAAGAGGCAAATAGTCATAGAAGGACTTCAGTTCATTTTCAAGAGAAGAAAAATAAGAAAACATGGCCAGGGAGATAGCTCAGTGGAATAAGCACCTTCCTGGCAGGTGCAATGATCTTGGTTCTTCTGAAACCAATGCCTTGGTCACCAGGGCGTCCTTGCCAGGCTCTTTCTCAGGCTTCAGGCTGCTCAGGGTCCCAGGCTGTGGGCGGTTCCCATGGAGTGGGGCACGAGGTTCAAAATCATGTTCTTTTTTAATGGTTGAATTTTTGGTTTATATAGAACAGTATTGTTATAGTTTCTCTTTTACAGCTTCGAGGCTTTTTCCTCTCCAGTTAAATTATAAGCTCTTGGAAATGGGAACCACTGACTTTATTTTTCACACTGTCTTGTGTGATTTCTAGGTTTGAGCTTGTAACTTGTTTTATCATTTTTTTTTTTACCTGATATTAGACATGTTCCTGAACCCATCATGATCTGAGTTTCACCATGTGAAAATGGAGATAAAATAAATGTAAGTTACTGTTCTTTTTGTAGACAAAGGCACTAACTTACATAAAGCATTTAAGTCATGAGCTTAGTTTGTGTTAAACCCTCAGTGTGCCTTAAGATTAATTAATCAAATCACTAAATTCAATTGGTTATTGTTAGTTTGTATACAGAAAGTGTCTTTGTCCATTTGAGCTGCTAAAACAAAAAACTACAAACTAAAGTACTTATAAATAACAGAAATTTATTTCTAACATTTCTGGAGCTCATGACCTGTACACTTGCAGATTCCATACCTGGAGAGGGCCTATTCCAGGTTCATATGCTTGTAATCAAAAGTTCAGTGAACATTTATAAAAATGTGTTACAGTAAATGACACATGGTCATTAGTTTCTTCCAAAATACTTCCTCTTACTTAGAACATGTTCTCCCATAATTCTTATTTTAAAAATGTATTTGGTACAGGATCTAGCTACACAGCTCACACTTGTAGTGATCCTCCTGTTTTCAGCCTCTCCAGTGCTTGGGTTACAGGTGTGTACCATCACTATTGTGGTTCAGTGTGCCTGGGGGCAGGGCTGGCGCAGCATATGGTGCTGGGATAGATCCCCAGTTCCTTTGCTTGCCTAAGCTGCAGCTTAGTCTGCTGAGCTATCTCACCAGCCCTCTCCAATACTTCTTGACACACACTGCAGCAGTTTTGGAAATTCTCTTTCATGAGTTCCTTTAGTTGTGTTGTTGTGGCTGCTTCTATGTCCTGAGCTGAATTAAAAATGTTTACCAAATACTGATTTGATGATGAAAATATGTAATGCAACCATTGTTAAATTTTTCTTGTTTTGAAATTATGTACTTTATGTACTCTTACCTGTTACTGTTTTTTTCTATTTTTGTTTCTGCTATTTTTTACTCTTGAAAAATAATTTTGGTTAATTAAAAAAATGTTTACTTTTCATGGGTGTTGTTTTGACTTTGGGCGAGAGCCAGAAGTCCCATGATGCTAGGTTCAGATAAGGTGCATGAGGACTGTCTAATGTTTTTATGACCCTGCTTTTCTTGTGGGTGGTATTAGGTAGCAAATTTCACTGTATTTTTGGTCAAAACTTATAAAGACACTCACAAAAGAGGAGTTCTAAAACTGCTTCATTAAGGGGCAAAAATGATATGATAAGCATGTTTGAAATGAGGGGGACTATTTTGAGAAGGATTTTTTTTTTTTTTGCCTTTTTGAGACAGGGTCTCACTATGCAGTTCAGGCTGGCCTTGAGCTCAGTTTTGTAGCCCAGGCTGGTCTCAAACTCACACTGATCCTCCTGCCTCAGCCTCCCGAGTGCTGGGATTATAGGCGTGAGCCACCACGCCCGGCTAATAAACTGCCAAGGCTAGTCTTTGTTTTTTTTTTGTTTGTTTTGTTTTGTTTCTTTTGAGACAGGGCCTTGCTGTGCAGCTCATGCTGGCCTTGACCTCACTTTGTAGCCCAGGTTGGTCTTAAGTTTGCAAAGATCCTCCTGCTTCAACTTCCGAGAGCTGGGAACATCACCACACCTGGCTTCCAGGCTAGTCTTTTTTTTTTTTTGTCTTTTTGAGACAGGGTCTCGCTATGCCGTTGAGGCTGGTCCTGAGCTCACTTTTGTAGCCCAGGCTGGTCTCGAACTCGCACCAATCCTCCTGCCTCAGCCTCCCGAGTGCTGGGATTACAGGCGTGAGCCACCACGCCCGGCTTACTGAGAAGGATTAATGGCAAGGTATTTTTCACTGCAATACATTTTCTTTAAACATCTGCCATGTTTTTATAGTGGCAGCTTTGTACAGCGGCAACTCCCTGGTAACTTTTGCATAAGTGCACTCATCTCACTGATGCAGGTTCCATTCTCACGTTCTAATCACCTCCCTGAGGCCACCTCCTAAAATTATCATCTTGATCATTAGAATTCAACACGTGAGTTTGGGGGACACAAATTTAGTCCATAGCAGAAAGTGATATGGTAAATTGAATTGAAAACAAACATGCCCTTCTTTTAAGTCATCTATTACTGTAATACAAAGTTTACAGATGACATTTGAAATGTCAGGGTACTGTGACATCTCTGAGCTGCATCCTCTGTCAGCATGCTCAGCCCCAGAAATGGCTCTGCAGTATGTTGACTCTCACTGCCAATAGGCTTCATCTTGGGTGATGCACTTTGACAATGTGCTTGTGTGTGGGGATTTAGGCATGCTTTTTGGGGGCCTCTTCCAGGCCAAGAATCCTTAGGGAGTAGAGTCAATATGTGAAGTAGCAATGCCAACTTTGCTTATTTGTTTGTTTTACCATTTTTGTTGGTACTGGGACTTGAACTCAGGGCCTTGTGCTTGCCAGACAGGTGCTACACTGCTTAGCTACATCCCTGGCTCAGCAATGCTAACTTTTGGGCTCATTAGTAATGACAGTCCCGTAAGTCAAAAGTTAGCAACTGTTCTAGACTCCAACTGAGAAAATGCTGATGAATTCATACTAAGTACTAGGTTAAATCTTAAAAACATTACCTGAGTTTCCAGAAATCTGAAAGAAAACTTAAAAAAAATGAGTCTTCAAAATAGGAGTTTCGGCTGGGCGTGGTGGCTCACGCCTGTAATCCCAGCACTCGGGAGGCTGAGGCAGGAGGATTGGTGTGAGTTCGAGACCAGCCTGGGCTACAAAACTGAGCTCAAGGCCAGCCTGAACTGCATAGTGAGACCCTGTCTCAAAAAGGCAAACAAAACAAAACAAAACAAAATAAAACAAAAGAAAAAAACAAAATAGGAGTTTCTATCTAGGGATTTCCCGGATGCACTTCCAAAAAACCTACATTGGGTGTAGATGACAGGGGCAGGGTTATGTAAAGGTGGGGAAGCTTTGGAGTAAGAAGGTCTTCTTCTAAGGAGGAGCAGCTCTTGGTGGGCTGGAGGCACAAGGTGGGTACAGTGGCACCTAAAAGGGGCTGATGGGACTGGAGTTGGGTTTTCAGCCTGTATTCAGGATTGTAAAATGGTCTTTTGATCTTTTGGATCTGTAGCTCATTAACTGACTCACTGCCTCGTCTGTCTCCTGCCCTATGTCCTCCCTGCCATCCTCTGGTCCTTGTAATTACATGGAAGGCATCTGAGAATTTTTCTCTTATTAAGCTAACCTTACATTTTTACTTGATTATGTCTACTCACAAATTCTTCCCTTTATTTTCTTTAGGGTTTTTGAGGAATCTACCAACATGGTATGCTGAAGGGCTGATAAATGATAGGAGTTTCCTTCACTGAAATGTGTCACTAATGTAGCAATAATATGGACATATGGAAGATGGAAATGTACAGGCCCATTCCATTCTATACAAGGCTGGGTGGAGGACCTTAGCTTGGATTTGCATGTAGAGTGAGTGTCTGAACAAATAGTCTCAGTTTTGAACTGCCTCTGCCATCCCTAATCTTCTGAAGAGACAGAACTGACTTCAGTTTTGTAATGTCTTGGCCATATACAGATCTGAAGCTTTGTCCTTAGAACAGGTAGGACAAAAATATTATACAGGATCTCAGAATAATTGAACAAGTTTGCTTTTGTCAACCTTTGATGCCATTAGACTTGTTTTTCTCTCAGGGGGAAAGTGGGAAGAGAGATCTAGGGTGAATTTTGCTTGAATGCTTCTTGAAAAGGAACAAAGGGCCAGAAGCTAGTGGTAGTGAAGATTTTAAGTTGTCTACTTTACTTACATAGAAAAAGTTATGCATTTTCCTTACATGCATAAGAAGTAGATATAGGATGATCTGTAATTTTCAGATCTATATTTTAAAAATTCCAGAGAGCTCTAATGAAGGCCAAATGATTTATTTATTTTTAAAATGTATTTTCAGTCTGTAATTAAATTTAATGTACTAAGAAGCTAGGGGAAACATGTAATAGTTTTTAGAGCCATTTATTGGAAATTCTCAAGTAGTATAAACTGAAACCATGAGAAGAAATGGTGTTTTAGGCAATAGCTTTAGCTCTTTGGGGTGGAGTAAGTAGTTTAGGGTCTTCTTATATCTCAAAGGCAATGTGTAAATATAACCTATCATAATCACAGCTAATGATTTCTGTTATCATTAGTGCTTCCAAATTTTTGTAAAGCAGATGAACTTGACTACTGTACATTGCTCCTAAGATATTTCTTACATTGTCAACAGGTTTAGGACATTTTAGGAATATCTGATGGCAGGACAGACATCAGGTTTAATTTACTTTTTGTCCTCCTAATTATGGGTCACAAGAATCTCTGAATTTATGAGGTATGAGCATGTTTAACAAAGGAGCAAGTTTTTGCAAGAACTGGGCCACTCTGATTGTAGGGGAAAATCAATCAAGCCAAACTAAACTATGCCACTTAATAGTTTTATTTATTTTTAACTTAGAAATATGTTTGAAAAACTATTAATCTTAATATTCTATTAAGGAATATTTTCCTATTGATAAATGTTAGATTAAAAAATATGCTACAATGTGATGCAAGATCAGTAAAACCTAGAGATCATTTTGGCGTAATGAATACTCATTTTAGATATTTGAGAGAACAAATAAAATTAAGGCCAATCTAGCTATGTTCTAAAATATGATTAATTTGAATATGAAAATGGGTTCACTAGCCAAGAAGGTGCGCTGCCGTTTCTATGCTGGCACATCTCTGAGGCATGTATTTGGGGAGTAGCCAGGTTTTTAAGAGAAGCTCCACCACAGGCTTGTTGTGAATATGCAAAACTACCAGTATAGTGGCACATCTTTGACCTGTCGGAGAGATGTTCTTCTGTAGTGAGTGAAATCTCCTGGGAGGATCATAAATCCTATGCAACAAATTATACACTAACAGGTTCTTAGGGGAATTCAAATAAATCCTCACAACTGCTTAGCAGGTAATCTCCAGATCAGATTCCCATTTTTCTTAAGAGGAAGATAATATATGACTTCTTATACTCTCCTAATGAAATGCTATATATCAAAGATATGAATTTAGTCGAAATATTGATCTTAAGCAAAAGTGAAACTAAGAGAAAGTTGCGTACATTTCACCATAAAAGAGAAGAGTGAGGGGTATGTGCATAAAATGTGCTTTGTAAAGTGAAGCATCTTAGAGGAAATTTATGGAAAAGTCCAGAAACCTGAATTCTTTTTTGACATAACCAAGTTCAGAAAAAAAAAAAAAAAGCCCTGCAGAACTAACTGCAGAGCCAAGAGCCTGCCGACCAAGTTGCCGTGGAGATTTGCCCTTGTAATTAAAGAACATAAGATAGACTGCAAAGAAGGGAAATATCTTAATGTTGTGTTAATCATTTTAGATGAGTTTTATTGCATTGCCTGTCTTTCAGGAGGAGATATTTTATGGAAGGTGGTAATTTGATGAATTTGGCAGGACGTTCTTGGGTGCACCCTGGTTATTGGGGAGTTGAGCAAGTTCTCAGTAACTTTTCTACTTCAGTTTGCCAAATGAAACAGTTTTTATCAAGTGTTTTGTAACATCTATTAACCTCAAGTATTATAGGGCAAACACTCATAAAAATTCTTTTAACAAAAAATGTCTTTAGTTTTCTTAAGAGGGATTTCCTAAGGCCACTTGTTATTCAATTATCTGTATGGTTTGAATTTCTGAATGAGCTGGATTTCTCAGTGAAGCAAAGAAAAAGACTTCAACAGAAGTGCTATGTTGTGATATTTACGTGAAAGTTGCCCATTAGTGGGTAGCTATAGTTTTTATTTTTAATGTCTGAAGCACAACGGGAGATATTGCAATTTCTGTCCTTTGGCTTCAGTTGCTAGATATGACTTAGCAGGTACCAATAGCCGAAGTCCCCGGTAAACCAAAGTAGTTTTTCCAAATAAGCTATTACTTATTTATCTGGGGGATTTGTAAAAATGTAGCCATCGTGTATAGCCCTTGGGCACATGAATAATGCAAAAGTACAAAACATTAGGAAGCAGAAACAAACAGAAGCCAGACGTGTAGTTTCTCTCGACAGACAGAAACCACTTTTTTGATCAATACATTGAATTACAAAGAGGAATTGCTAAAAAATGCAAACGGGAATTTAATAGGACATGAAAGATTTAGTCATTAAACAAATGTTTTGCTGCCTTCTTGCATGTATGAATGGGTGTCCGGGGAGCTGGAACAAGTGACAGGTAGTTGACTTACAGATTTTGTAATGACGGAGTCTAAGTGAGAAGGCACTCAGCTTCTGAGTACTACAAGGGGAAAGAGCAGATGCCTGTGCCCAAGGCAGTGAGCCACAGAGCACAGACTTTTCAAAGAAAGGGACCCAGTGCAGTGCAGGTCTTGTTCTTTCCTTTGTGGTTGTAGGACCTTGAATCCTCAAACCCTAGTCCCTTCTCTTACACGCCCATTACTTGTCTTCGTGTTGGTATCAGATACAGCTTGTGCTACTTCTATTTTCTTAACTCCATGGCTATACTCTTTCTGTCAACTCTGTTCTGAAATCTCGAGTGGGGATTTTGCTCCATTCCTTCTCCCCTTGGACATTAGCCTCCAGCCCTGCTTGGTCTAGAGTACCTGTTACTATGACTTACCTGGCGTTTCCAGTGTTGTGGTCTCATGTTTTATTTTTTTAATTTTTTTATTTTTAGCGTGTAACCTTATTTTTTTTTTATTTTTAGCATGTAAAGCTGGATTCCTCTCTTGTTTTGGAGGCCAGAGGAAGATAAGAATCATAGACAGCTGCACACTCCAGGAAAGAAGGATCAGAGGTGTAGGAAGAAAAAAGTAACAGGCAATTTTTTTGCTTTACTTACTTGTAAGTGTTAGAAATGTACAGGGAATTTAGTGGCTAAGACCTAAATGCAAATGCTAGTTACACAAATAGGTTCTACAGTCACTACCAAGAAAAATTAATTACACTAAAATGTAGAAAGCCATAGGTTACTCTATTTTTTAAAGCTATGTTTTAGGTTGGTTAAAGCAACATCTCTTGACTGTTGGCTTGGTGTACCCTAGTGATCCAGCGAGGCTGGTATCTGTGCTTCAGGAGGAGGACCTGCATTTACATGCCTTCAATTCATTCAAATTCTCATAGAAAGGAGAACAGGCTAGGCTTAAAAGTATCCTTTAAGGTTCAAGATGGGCATGGAGAAGGCAATTTCCAGGTGGTTGTATTGCTCAGTCTGATGATTAGACTCTCAATTAAGTAGAAGAAAATTGAGACAATATGAATGTTTCTTTCTTCTTAGTCATCACTTAATAGTTTATCATGACTTTTGAAAAATCGACTGTACATTTCTCAACTGAGTAATGGACATTTCCCCACAAAGAAGCAGAGAGAAAACACATTTGTGAAAAGATACATATATGTTAAAGAATTCATTATAAAGTTTTAGAGCCTGTATTTTCTTTTGAGATTAAGTATACTTTGAAAAAGTATGTATCAAATTATGCTATATGCATTAAGTATTGTTACATGAATGATATCTTTTATGATTATGTCATTAGATATTTACAACCACAGCTTATTAATATACTCTTCCTAGTTTATAGTTATCCAGACTTTCCTTTGACTACTCACACCTTTATTATGTGAATCAAAATAAAAATGTTTATTATTCAGTCACCTTTCAAAAGCCCAGCTAAGGGTTTTTAAGCCGCCTTTGGGAGACATCCTCTGGCCAAACCATAATAAGATATCAAACTTTATTTCTGAGTTAAAACAGTTGCTTATTAACTGGGGAGAGATAAAGTTGTGGTTTGGAAAAATTATCCCCAAACCTAGAGATAATAGATGAGGACACTAAGATTGTGAGCAGAATGAGCTGAATATATCAAAATACTCATTTGATGGATGAATGTGATAAAGAAAGATTAATAAATTAAACATTGTGTTTAATCAAAGAAACAGATTACTCTGAAAAGCATTTATTCACTTTGTGAATTTTAATGAAATATAAATATATAAGTAATTAAAATTTATGTTTGTTTTAATTTATGTTTCATTCACGTAATTATATGTGAAATGTAAAAACCAATTACATGCAAATATAAATAGTTGTTCGAAGGAAAGAAACATGTTAAGATATTGATGATGACTATCTTAATCAATAACATACTATTTTAACAGAATTTATAAGCATATTAGTGAGAAATATGAAACACAACAAAATTTTGTACATAGAAGTGCTAATATCTTTGAGAAAGCAGATTTTTAAAGTTATATATTTATAGAATATGAAGAAATGTTAATAATTCAAAATAACTGGAGTAAAATAAATATAAAATGTATGGGGGAGTTTAAAAATTGGATCATACCGGAAAATAGTATAGGAGTTAAAAGCGAGACATTAAATAAACAATAAAAAAACTTGAAGGACTGCCAAGATGTAACAGGTAAATTTATTTTCCTGATTGTAAAACATAATTCTCTCATGTAGAGTAGCAACAATATTATGTACACAGATGAAAGAAAATAGGATATAGTAAAGACAGAAACTAAGGAAATAGTAAACACGTATGATACACATGTGAGTAAAATGCTACATAATTAAATTAAGTCAAACAATAGGATTCAAGGTGTCTTAGTTACTTTTTACTCATTGCTGGGACAAATATCCGACACTCAAAAGTGCAGGAAGGAAAGGTTTATTTAGTTTACAGTTTGTGGAGGTTTCAGTCCATTTTTGGCTGGCCCAAGGCTGAGTGGAACAGGGCAGAGAGCATCTAGTTCATGGCGGCAGAACAGCAACAATGGTAACAGAGGTAACAGCACAACCAGGGGAGCAGAGAGCAACAGCCTGAGTCTGTCTCCCTCTATATTATATTCAGGCTCTTCACTTCAGCCTATCTGTTTTAGGATAAACCAATAATCCCAGAAGTACTCAGACCCATAATCTCATCAGTGCTTAAACACATAATCCCAGGGATCATGAGGCAAGTCTCAAACTCTAGAAGTCCCCACCCCATGATTGTGTGAGCCTTTGGGGGGACAACTAGATATAAACCACAACATTGGGCAAAGACAAAAATGCATGTTCTGCAATGAAGATAAAACATTTATGCATATTGAGGTTCTGAATATGATAATTTCAGCAAGAATTTTTAGAAGAATTTTTATTTATTTATTTATTTATTTATTTATTTATTTTTTGTGGGACCGGGGTTAGAACTCACAACCTTGCACTTGCTAGGCAGGCACTTGTGCCATGAAGCCATCTCCCCAGCTCCCTAGAAGAAAAATTTTAAGGTATAAGCACATGGAAGTTTTCTTTTAATGAGCAGTTTAGAAAATAAAACATGTAAATTAAGAGTAGAAAACTTAGGTAATATGGATATTCAATACACAGATGTAAAACATCATATACTATAAAGAGATTATACTTCCCAAATATTTTTGAATAGAAAATATTTTAGATTTAAAGAAAACATGAATAAATTCTCCAGAGTAGAAATGGTATGCAGAAAACATCCTTTAGATGTAATAAAACTAGCAACTAACAAAAAAAGAGAACTGATTTGGAAAACTTTGGAAAAATATACAAGTCCTAGTTCAATGAGAAAAGAGCATTTACTGCTGGAGAGGCTGTGGGGAAAGAGGAACCCTTCTCCACTGCTGGTGGGAAGGCAGATTGGTGCAACCATTATGGAAAGCAGTGTGGAGGATCCTTACAAAACTTGAACTGGAAATTCCATTCAATCCACTATCCCCCTACTGAGAATTTTCCCAGAAGAACTGAAAACATCATACTATAGCGATATCTGTGCAGCTATGTTTATCGCAGCCCAATTTGTAATAGTCAAATCTTGGAAACAACCAAAATGCCCATCATTTGAAGAATGGTTGAATAAAATGTGGTATTTTTATACAATGGAATATTACTCAGCTATAAAGAATGATAAGCTGGAAGACTTCATATATAAATGGATGTATATTGAACATATACTCATTAGTGAAATAACCCAGACTTACATGTATAAATATCGTATAGTCTCCCTAATACAAGAACTCTAATTTTTTTTCTTTCTTTACCAATATCAATTGGAAGGTGTGTCATGCCCACACCCTGTACTCTGTATAACTATTGTGAGGACAATATGCAGTGTGTCAACTGTTAAAAAAAGTAATGTTTATTGAAAGTGTTAATGTTTAATTGTTTGATCAATCTTATATACCTATATCTATTAATCTGAAATGATCCGATGATGAAAATATGTAATACAACCATTGTTAAACTTAAAATAAATAAATAAATAAATATTTTGAATTAAAAAAAAGAAAAGAGTACTTACAATTGTATATAGGATGGAAACAACATAATAATATGTCTGCAACACATATTACTCATAAAAGTTGTACTCCAACTCCAGCTTATTTTTAGAAATATTTTTATTCAATTAGAAATAATATGAGATAATTGTGCAACCAAATAGAGTTTTTTTCTCTTTCTTAAAGAAGAAGCAAAAAGGAGATAAGGCTAGGGGGGTGAATAAGTAAATATAATATCCAGAACTAAGTTAAAAAAGAAGACAGAGTTGAGAATTTTGATAGACTAATTTTTGACTAATAGTAGAAAAGCTACACATACATAGACATGAAGTCTCTCAATATTATTCTAGTATCAGTGAAAGAGAAAACATGTATACAATTGAGATAAGCAAACATGAAAACAATATTAAACCAATATAAGAAAATCCAATGTAAAAATTCTAGATAATCATTTTATTGGCAAGGAAGACTCTTTTAATAGATGTTCAGTCAGACTGTTTCATGGGATAATACTTTTCTTCTCTTTCAAAAACTCAAAATAGTCTTACTCTTATAGAAAACTTCATGTGACCATTGTCTCAGTTACTCTTTTCTCATTGCTCGGACAAGTGCCCAACACTCAAAATTAGGGAAGGATAGGTTTATTTAGATCACAGTTAGTAGAGGTTTCAGTCGATCCTCAGCTGTCTCTAAGGCAGCATGGCATATGGCAGAAGGCAACATTTCAGTGGCGGTGGCAAAGAGCAGAGAACAAAAGCAAGTGGCAGCAGCCTCAGGCAGCTGGTTAGCCTCTCTCCCCTCCTTACACTGTAATGCAAATTCCAAGTACCCAGGGCAGGTGCAGCATTCACATGCACAATAATCAACCACGAACTCCAGAAGCTGCCCCTTTATACCTAGACACAAAGTGTAACAACTGTCCTCAAGTTTTATACTTTCTGAGCATGAGTTGCCCCCAACCCAACAGGCTCAAAGTTTTATAAAAAATGTATCCTACAAGCAAAGGCCTTGTTTTCCATGCCACTATCAAAATCAGGAAGTCAACACTCATCTTCCATCTCAGTTCAGATCCCACTCACATTTTTCCAATTGTTTTGAGAATATCTTAGACATTTCTTATCTTGTGGAACACATGATTTCAAATTTAAATTAGATGTTTCTCAAATGAGCCATGGATTCTTTAAGTGAGAAATTCTATTGAAACTAAGACCAGGGCTTTCAGCATGCTTTTGCTACTGCAATAGACAGAGTATATGTATATATTCATATTATATATACATTCTCTGTATATATAAACACACAGACATTTGCAGCTACATTTCCATCTGTGTTTATCATCTTTCTAGCATTATCTATTCTATCCATTGTCTGTCTGTCTGTCTGTCTGTCTATCTATCTATCTATCTATCTATCTATCTATCATCTATTATCTAATCTATTTACAGGAATCGTAGCCTATGTGGGGTCACTGTGGGTCCTCCATCCCATCCTAACCCACCCCATACCATGTGGATGTTTTAGCTTCCTATCTGAGATTGCTCTCTTTGCTCTTCTCAGGCTGACAGTCTAGGCCTGGTGCTCCATTCTAAGATACCCTACCCTTCCCACTATGTGAATGCCCTGTGCATCCCGTTAGGGACCTGATAACCACTTGGTGTTCACCCTTTTACTTTATACTCTTTCACTTGTTTGGGTTCCAGTGTCTCACACCAATTTGATTCTGCATTTGCATTCTGCCTGACCCTGCTGGGCCCAGGATCTTGAATGTCCCCCTGATCACCCAATTCCCTTCCCTCCCCTTATAATTAGAACCTCACTTAATCGTTTTCCAAACTAAGTGTTTAAGAACAGTCTTGAGCAAAAGGAATGAAAGCAGAAATGCAGTGGAAAGGGAAAGGAGACAAAAAAGGAAGCGAAGGAGCAAAGTTCTGGGAGAAAAAGAAAATTCTTTTGTTTGAATTGTTCTTCATTGTGGAGAGAAACATGGAAATTTTCTTAATTTATATTAAAAACTAAGGTAGTAAGATAATAATTTGAAAACATTGTTTTAGACCATCTTGAAAATTGCCTCTTGTGCAGAGGATGTGAAAAATTTCTGAACACAGGACAGAAAAATGGCAAAAACTCACCCAAGTGTTTATGTAAATATGAGGCATTTTTTCCTGTTTCCTTTTGCATCAATGTGCATGAAGTCATGCAGTGGGGAGATGGACAGGTCGTGAAGAAGGAAGAATCATAGAGTGTCTGGAGTCTTGGAATAACTGCTGTGGGTTCTTGAGGAGTAGGACTTTCCAGTTTCACACTTTTCAGAAAGTATGAAACTGAGCCAACTCAAGGATGTCTGGGTCACTGCTGGTTCAGTGACCATATCCTTATGGCATGTCACAGTAGAGGCCTTCTGACTTCCTCGAGCTCTTCTGAGGTTAGCGGCCTGAATCACTAAACAGGACTGATTACAAAGAGAGATTTCGGGAAGGCCAAACGTCTCAGAGTCCCGCTGTGGCTGATTCATATGCTATTTGCTTTGTCACAGGCATTCTCTTGATTAAAGCTAATAAATCACAACCTGTTAAAGTGACAGTGACTGTTGGATTGTGGGTTTTGCTTTGGGAAAATCTGTTACGGAGAAAATCGATTTGCATTGTCTGGAAGAAAGGAATATGTCAAACACTGGGAGAGGGAAGAAATCCTTTGGCAGCCAGGCAGTCATTCATATCCTCTCTTTCATCTTTCTCTGGTGGCTACGTGGCTCTTTATTGAGGGTGCTCCAGAGTCTTACACAGTAACAATCTTTTTTTTTTTTTTTTCTCCCATGAGTAAGAGGACAAGCCACTGCATGAGTTTCTTTACATGCTCTTACACACTTCTGGTCTCATCTTCCAGTACTCTCTTTTCTATCTCCTGCCACACTGACCAAGAGGTCAGACACTCTTCTGTCTATGGGGCTTGGCAGTGCTATCTGCTTTACCTGTGACATACTGCTCCTTCTTTTTTTCAAGTATGGCCAAGTCCCATGTTCTCAGTGAAGATGCCCACTGGTCCCACTCAGGTGGCAACTCGCCTATGCTCTTCAGTCCTCAGCCTTTTACCTTGCTCTATTTTTTCTTTTTTCTTTAGCTCAATTGACTCTAAACACATTATATTATTTTTTTCTTTCTTTTTTTTTGGAACTGGGGATTGAACTCAGATCCTTGTGCTTGCCAGTCAAGCACTTATTCTACTGAGCTATCTCCCCAGCACCTTATATTATTTTCTTTTCACTTTATTTTCTTTTATTTTTTTCTCCAGCTGGAATATGTACCCCATACGAGCCAATATCCATATCGCTACATTCTTAGAGGTGCTGAATATTTGTTTGGTGCATGAATAAAAAATGTCTCATCTTGCAAGAAGATTTTTTTTTTTTTGGGTTCAATACAACCACCATTATGAAGGAGAAAGCATGTGATGTGTTGGTACATGGAGCATAAAATGCCTTTTATTTGTGTGGAAAATGTTTTATATTTATCATCTTTTCTATAGGAATATTTGCAAGGCATAAACGTTTAGCGTCTTTTTTTCTGGTAGACACTCACATGGGCAGCTTGTATCCTTGCCTATGCCTATTTACTCATGCAATAGATGTAAGACCAATGATATAGCAAAGCCTAGGTTGTTGAACAGCTCCAAACACCAACATTGCTACTACCCAAACAGCATAGTTTGGAAAAATCTGCACAGCATGTGTAACTTTTCTCAGTAGTTAACTGAAAATTGGAGCTGAAAACATCTATACAAGCCTAGCAGGAGTTGTGTGTTGTATCTTATCATGGACACAAAGAGGTGACACTTCAGTCTATGTGCCCTCTTGCCCAAACAAAATCTTGTTGAGAAAAAGTGAAAAAAGACTAATGGAAAAGATTTCTGAAAGTACATTGCCAGCAATCATTATGGAGACCTTCCTTCAAAAAAAAAAAAAAAAAAAAAAAAAACATACCTCCTCCTCCTCAGCTTCTAATATGTTGGCAAACCTCCAAGTTAAGGTAAAGTAGTTATACAAAAAAATTAAAAGTATTTTCTATATTATTTGTTTGTTTGTTTGTTTGTTTTTGAGACAGTTCAGGTTGACCCTGAACTCACTAGGTAGATGAGGCTGGCCTCCAGCTCACAGGGGTCCTCCTGCTGCAGCCTCCTGAGTGCTGGGATTATGCGTGCACTCCACCAACTCAGATAAAGTATTAATTGTGTTTGTTTTCACAGCCTATGATTGCTAACTTTCTGCTAAAGTCCTTGAAAAATGACTTTAAATTATGACTTTAACGTATGTAATTTTTGGGCCTCAGAACTATTTATTTGGTTTTACATCATTTCTTTCAGGAAAAATGTGTTCACTGTTTGAACTTTTCTGAGTTTGAGCCTCATTGTGGGATGTGTAGAGTTCAACAACCAAAGGATCATTTTACTAACTTGAAGCTTTCTTAATGGAGCAATCCTAATTCCATGCATCCTTCTAGCATGGTAAGTCTTGCACTGTGCTTTCTATTCCTAGCTGTAGAGAATCTCAGGGAGGATGTTTTTCCTGAAGTATGTCAGGTATGTGGATTTGGGAAGCTCCATTTATAATAATTCCTAAGGTACTTTTGATATAGCGCATGACACAAATACGCATGTACACACAACATATATACTGTGTGTATTTTCTACTTGCAGGCCACAGTCTCCTGTGAAAGCCACAATGCAAGCATGCCGCAACATTTTTCTGTCTCATTCCTCAAAATGCCTTTGAATTTATATTTCATACTGATTCCTTGGCATTTTTTTTATCGCTTAGAAATAGCTTGTTCTTAATACCTTGTATATCCTTGTCTTTGTATCTTTATATTCCAAATATCGAATGATCCATACACTTGTGATAGTGATGAAAACCAGGGAAAAATACTACACTAGGAAATACTTTCAAAGTGATCACAGCTTAAACATGATCTAGGATTGAGGTGCAATGCCACATTCATCCTCAATGTCAGTCTGTGCATTGTTCCTCTTAAAGTCACTGAGGAATGGAATATGGGGAGGGAAAGCTATCTGGGCAGGGGGTGGGGTGGTGATAGTGGGGTTGATGGAGAGAAGTAGGCCGGTAACTCACAAGGCTAACTTAGGAAGATTGAGAATGCTCAGCATAACGAGTCCTCTGAAACGTCAGTGGCAATGAGATAAATAAGCATATATTTGAGACTGCAACAAAGAAGCTGCTGAAGCTTATGACTACATAATGATGAGAGGTACCAGTGTGGTCTGAGCAAGCTAACAACCCTCATCTCTATAGTGACAGCGACTCTTGTTGCTCCTCTCACCACTGGTAAGAAATGCTGGAATTAATCTTAGGAAAAAATTCTGGTAAGAAAATTGATTAAAGTAGAAAATGATTGCTTTCTTTATCTCTTTTACTTTATTCTAGTCACCAAATTGAGCAAAAAAAAAAAAAAAAAAAAGTATGACCCCAGTTCACACAGACACTGGTAATATAAGTAATTTTATCATGTCTATGAGTTGATTATGAGGATGAGCAAGCCTAAAATGGGAGTTAAAATGCTGAATTCTTAAATGATCTTTGTTCCCAGAACAATGTCATGTCATATGGACCCATATGGGGTCTAATACAGTTCTGATTAAGAATTAACATCTGGTTGATTGGTCATGATATTTAGCAAATATTACTATGGGTATGACAGACCTCATTAGCTTCAAAACTCTTAAGAGGACTCACTGTTTGTATCATTCACTTGACATTTAATCATGTACTTTCTGGTGACAGTTCTAGCATTACTACAATATATTAAATAGCTTCTCTTTTCTTCTTTTTCCTTTTTGAGGAGCATTTTGAGTATTTGCATATCACTTCTCCAGATAGCAGCTTCTGAGAATCACAGCTATGGTTGGAGATTTGTCAGTTTCCTATGCTGTCATCTGGGCTAATTCGCAGGACCCTGGTAGTCCACATGAGGCATAAAGTCCTTGCAAAACTCTGACACATCATTTGTTGAGTTAAATATATTTAATGCTGTGAGGGCGCCCTTGGTGCTTTAACACATCCCTGTGGATTTACCGAATATATCTGGGTGTTCCTAATGTGCTCCAGTGCCCAACACCTACATCTCTGGTGAAAAGCTGCTCTGAGCATGGAAGATTTACACAGTTTTCCCATTGTGTACACCAGACCTAGGAGCTGAAGAATCAATAACTTGTGGCGATTCCTTTGGGCTCTAACAAGTAGTTCTGTGCATCTATCTGGTAAGTATACATAGTCCTTGCTCCTCCATTAGAATTTTGCAGTGTGCATTTTACCCAGTTCTCCAGCTTTCTTGTAAGATTGCCTCTCAGTTTCCCACTACCCTAATCATGTATCCCTCACTGCCTGTCTTTCCAGTCCCAAGTAGCTTCCTCTTTCTTCTCTTGGTATCCTTAGACTTTTTAGATCTAATCCATGCAGCTGACTTTCACCTCAGTGCTTGCTTCTGTGGGAAAACAACCCAAAACTGTTGGCAATGACAAGTACACAGGAGCTGGTTCTGGGGATGGGATCCAGGGTTAGCTCACTTTATGGTTGGATGGCATCTTGGATGAAGGGTAAGGTATGGCTGCCCATAGTTGGTATGGTAATAAAATTACTGAGGCACTATCTTAGCTCTGACTTGTTTAATAAAATATAGATGGGTGGCTTAGAAAACAGCCATTTATTTCTCACTAGTGTGGAAGCTGGAAATTCAAGATCAAGGCACTAGCAGATTAATTTACTGGTGAAGTCACTCTGTGCAACTTGTAGTGCTCTTTGCTGGGTCCTCATGTGACTTTTTCTTGGTTCATGTGTATGGAAGATGAACAAGATCTCTTTTTCTATTCCTCTTTCTCCTCTTCCTTCCTTCCTTCCTCCTCTCTCTCCTTCATCTACCAACTCCGCCGTCACAGTCACAAGCTCATTAAACCTCCCCAAGACTCAACCTGTAAATTTCATCACATCAGGTTTAGGGCTTTAAGTCTGACTATGTCTGCAGGTCACAGCAACCAGGTGGCTGAGACTGATGCTACCTGTCTCTGTGGCACTGATGCATCTCTATCAGACTCCACTGGTATTCTTTTAACAAGAGAATAGAAAGACTTTGGGCCTTGTTCATAGATGGGTTTGTTATGTAGTTAGGGAATCTATGAAAGAATCCCAGCTGCCCAACAGCCATATTCAGGGATGGCTCTGAAAGATAATTACAGGATGGAATTTTTTGGAGAATATTACTTCAAGAAGTCAATGTCTCATCAATTTATCGGAACGAAAAGTGGTCAGGGGTAAGTACTGAATGCTATGCAGAAGTAAATGGCTTGGCTGTTAGAATCTAGAAGCAGCAACACCGACAGATCAAAGCAGGCAATCATGCAATTAGAATTAGGAGTGCACCAAAAGAAGAAGTGGAGTTTCCAAGTGGGGACTGAGTTTCTTAAGGCATTTCTTGTGACTATCAAGAAATGATTGCCTTTTAGATCTCTGTTATGAAGACATCGCTGCAATGGGGTGCCACATGTACACAGCATTCACTGGTATTATCAAGTCATGCAAAATTTGGAAAAAGGCAGAAATGCTGGCCAAGGGCCAAGGGCATCCAGATCTGTCAGAAGAGAGATAATTGGCATAAACTATTGCCTTGGGACCAGTTATGGTGACAAGGAAATATAGATTTTATTAAAAGTTCTATAAGTCCCTTCCCTTCCCTTCCCTTCCCCTCCCTTCCCCTCCCTTCCCTTCCTTTCCCTTCCCTTCCCTTCGCTTCCCTTCCCTTCCATAATTGTTTAAAAAGCTAAAGCAATTCTTGATTTCTAGGTCATGCAAAACAAGCTATGGGCTGTTTGGTGGCCCAGCTCTGGAACTTCATTTTCCACAAAGGTTGAGATGTTGTATGTGTTACTTCATAGCCTTAAACAGCGCTTGGCTCTTAGGAGGAAATTTGGAAATGGCTATGAGTTAATGGTTAAGTTAATAGAACAGTAAATATCCAGGGGGATCCAGTATATAAACGTTATATTAATTTTATTTTATTACTGAATATAGATGAGTCTTCTAAAATTATTTTATTTTCAGAAAATATAATTTCAGATAAACAATACTAAATCCTTTGATTGCCTGGTGATGTACATATTGATGAAATTAAATAACACAATTATTTAATCCTTTGTGATCTGATTTCTCATAGGCATTGAGTCATATTCTCCTTTTCTTCTAAGGACACACTCTACACCTTGGTCCAAGTCTTTGATATGTTCATCAAGGAGCTCCAACCAGGTCACAAAATAGGTCAACTTTAAAAATATATGTCTTATAGGTCAAATTTATTTTAAAAAGTAAAATTGAGGTTAGACACATGAGCCATTGTATAATTATTTACTTTGGATTCTGTTTCCAAGAATGAGGTGACCTAAATCTAGTATTCATTTATTTGCTTAGAAAAATGCAGAATCTTGCTGAGTATTTCTTAATTCCCAGATTATATGTAATTCCAAAGTTAATTCTCTCTTCTATAAATTTTTTTCTGAAGAAAATATAGTCACGTTATGCTTATAACTAAATGTTGCCACATTATATAAGTATATTGCTTTGTCTTTCTTTTTTACCTTTTTTTAGATGGGGTACTGAGAATCAAACTGAGGACCTTACACTTGCCAGGCAGGCCCTTGTGCTGCTGAGCTACACCCCCAGCTCTATTTTCCATTTATTTGAGGTATAACTAATGTATAACAAACTGCATACATTTAAATATACAATTTGATGAGTTTTGACCTAACTCTATATTTGTGACATCATTATATCAAGATAATGAATTATCTTGATTCATTATCTATAGTTTTTAAAAGTTTCTTCTGAGCACATAACCTTACCCTCTCTTCTGCTCTCCTCAGTACTCTTCTTATCTGTAGGCTACCACTTATTTTCCTTCAGTTCTTATAGATTAATTTGCATTTTTTAAATAAATTATTTTTGGTACCAGGAATTGAACTCAGGACCTTGTGCTTGCTAGGAAAGTGCTGTGTCACTGAGCTATATTCCTAGCCCCATTTCTAGAATTTATATAAGTGGAATCTCAGAGTATGTATTTCTTCCTGCCTGTTTTTTTTTTTTTTTTTTTTTTTTTTTTTTTTTTTTTTTTTTTTTTTTTTTTTTTTTTTTTTTTTTTTTTTTTTTTTTTTTTTTTTTTTTTTTTTTTTTTTTTTTTTTTTTTTTTTAGTTCAGTATAGTTGTTTTGAGATGCATTCATGTTGCTTCATATATCAATGGCTCATTTTTAAAATTTAATTTTATTTTATGGGTACACCCCTGCTATATCACACTCAGCATAAGGAATTTGTACCTGTACATAATACATCTTAAGCACTCCCTCCTCCCCGTTTAGTAAGCCAATTCTGTGTGCTAGACTAGTCACTAGGTTAGTCACTAGTCGTAACAGTTGAGTTACTAGAAGGAAATACAAGAAACAAAGTTATATGCAAATGGGGTCTTTGAAAACATTTCATAAAGGCACTATTTATAAAGAAGTGGGAAACAATGAGTCAATCAGGGACTTATAAGAGAGGACTAGTAGCCACTTGCTTTGGAGATTGAATGGTTATGATTAAGTCAACCTCAATCAGCCATACAGAGGATGTGGCTTGCCAAGGAAGGCCATCTATCCCAGCAAGGTGCTAGGAGAGAGAAAACTCTACCCTTACCTTTCTTCTTTTTTTTTTTTTTAAATTTTATTTATTTATTTATTTTCTTGTTTCAGAACCTTTGTTTATTCACTCATTTTTATGGCTGGCTCAGCCCACCCCGGGGGCAGGGCTGGCGCAGCATGTGGTGCCGGGGATCGAACCAAGGTCCCTGAAGCCGCCCAAACTTTCCCAAGCAGGGGCTTTAGACCACTGAGCCATCCCGCCAGGCCCCCCTTACCTTTCTTCTTCCCCTGCATCCTCCATTCTCTGCAGCTTTCATCCTCCTTGCCCAGCTGGGGGCCCCCAGAAGTGGTACAGATCAGCATCTCAGGGTTTCGAGTAGGTAGGAAAGATCTGGGTACATGTGGAGAGAATCAGGAGACTAAGTGTACTAGTCTAGGGATGAGATTAACATACCAATGAAAAGCTAAATTTACTTAAGGCAGGCATAAAGAAGAGTAGCTATACAAGGGGAAATTTTAACATCTGCCTGGAGGAGTAGGGAAGGCTTTCCATAAGAAGCCTCCTTCAACTGAGTCTGAATTCCTTGATATATAATAAGGTTCAATTGTGAAAAAGGATGGGCAACAAAGAGTGTCACTGAAAACTTGGGTCTTATAATCGATTCTGTAGGGTAGCAGTGTGAATGCTAGTTTGCTGCTCTTTTGGATGCCAATGAGAATAAGTATAATCAGTGGGAGAGAGATACCAGGAAAGGGAAAGTAGTAAGTTCAAATAAAATATGAAAAGCCTTTCTTACCACCAGTACGCACTAACAGAGGGCATTTAGCAAGACAAAGGTGGTAATGGCCGCAGCAGATGATCTGACTTGGAGTGTATGAGTTAAGATGAGCTCACTGGAGTAATTTCCATATAATCAGCGGCTACCCAAAATATTGATCAACCATCAAAACTAAGAAGATCTGAATTAACTAATAAAAGTTACACACCAGTAATAAATATTTAGGTTGGGCTTCTATCAATAAAATAAAATAAACCAAAATTCAGTATATTGAAGACATCCTACAGGTTTATATTTTGGCTGAATTCTGATGACATAATTTAATGTCCTGGCAAGGAGAAAATGGTTGTAAAGAAGAAAATAACACAAATACTTATATTTAATGAATTAAAACCAAAATGTTATAAATGGGCAATGCTTATTTGTAATTTATGCTAAAATTATCTTGGCTAAACTGTGCAAAAGATCTGGAAAGCATATGTACAGCCTGCTGTCCATAAGTTCAGATGAAATGCATAAGGTCTTCTTTATGTTAGCTCATGATGTGAATGGCTGTCAAGGAATTCATATTCTG
Organism: Myocastor coypus; assembly: GCA_004027025.1. NCBI lineage: Eukaryota > Metazoa > Chordata > Mammalia > Rodentia > Myocastoridae > Myocastor > Myocastor coypus. Next base: position 12,654 of record PVJA010017464.1, on the reverse strand, counting down.
CATTAAAATTTTTTTTTCTGTGATATCTTTCCTTTCTAATGGACTTGAAGACCCTTGAAGGCAAGGATTTTGATTCACTGCTTTACGTAGTGACTTGTAGGTGGTGGGCCATTTCATAAAGTCACCAAGCCAAATAGCTATTTAATGAGTATTTACTGAGAGATCAGACTTCATAAAATAGCATGGACTTTTACTGTAGAGGGTTAATGCTGTCACAAACAATTCAGTAAATCTCCAAGGATTCTCAGTGGTTCTGGCAGTGGTCAGAGAAATACACTAGCATTGGCAGTACTTTGATAATGAGGTGTTAAAATTGCCATATCCAGGGGAGGGTCTGATGTTATTTACAGTGTTACAGTGTCTCAATGGATAAATAAGAAGAGAAGAATGAAACCAGCAAGAGGGACAGGCTGATTCTAGCCTAAAGGAGAATGTTGATTAGAGCATTACTGGATCTACTAAGGAATGATGGCTCAAGAAAAGGAATAAGAATGGATGGTTTCTTCCTAATCAAGGTCTGTTAGAGGAAAGAAAAGTAAACTATCCAGAAACTATGAACTGAAAAATGTGTAAAAAAATTCAAGGAGAAAAAAGGTGAATAAAAAGTCATAAAAATGATGCATTAAATATTTATTATGCTATTTCTAGCTAGGAGGTAGAAAATTCATTTCAGCTAAATTAATCTATCATCTTATTGGGCTATTGCAGTAAACTGAAAACGAAATTTAACCAGAGAGGTACAGTTGTGCACAAGAACAGTCTGGATTCCTGTACACTAATTTAACATGCTTTTTTTTTTTTTTTTTTTTTTTTTTAAAGCACTTTACCCTTAATAAAGTGTGCTTTTTCCAACTTTTCATTTGATTCTTTTGATAATCCCATATGAAGTTTATTATCATTATTTTATAAGTTTGCAAATGAAGGCTCAGGAGGGATAAATGATTCATACACCAGCATTCTTATTGCTATTTGACGGCAAAACAGGAGTTTATAGCCATACACTCTAGTTTAATATTCATTTCATTACCTTAAAATTTGGTTCTGATGAATATCTATTGATTGATAAGAACTAACTACAAAAATAACTAATACTTTTGTTTGTATTTCTTACAGAAAAATAGTATAGAAAAACCTTTTTCTTATAGCTGAGTGATGGAAAAAAATACCAAAAAATAGAGCTCAAGAATAATTTTGAAGGGCCCAGTGGGATGGCTCAGTGGTCTAAAGCACTTGCTTGGGAAAGCTTGGGCGACTTCAGGGACCGTGGTTCGATCCCCTGCACCACATGCTGTGCCAGCCCTGCCCTCAGGACGTGGGCTGAGCCAGCCATAAAAATGAGTGAATAAGCAAATAAAGGTTATGAAACAAGAAAAAGATTAAAAAAAAGAATAATTTTGAAGACTGGGGAGATAGCTCAGCAGTCTAAGTGCCTGCCTGACATATGCAAAGGCCCAGGTTTGATCCCTGGGACTGCATGCTGCAGTGGCCCCAGGAGAGATGGGGAGGCTGAGACAGAGGGAACACTATGAGTCTCAGCTGCATAGTGAAACACTGTACCAAATAGATAAAAGATTTAAAATTTTTCTTAAAAGAGTAATTTTGAGGATTTCGTGTAGAAAAGCAATGTAGAGAGAATTGATATAACACAGTGGCTGAAAACATGGATTTGGCCAGATTGTTATTAATTTATCTTCTAGAAATAGAGTTGGGACCTAATTTTCTCTGTTCTTGATTAAGGGAAGTAGGAGAAGAGCCCCTTTTAACTAGCTGGGTAAACACCCCACAGACCTCTTTCTTCCTTATATATATGAATACCTGGGGTAAGAATTGCTATAACATGCACAGTAGAAGGAAATACACTGGAAACAACATGTCCTTACACTAAGAAACAGGTAGGCACTTCATGAAATGTGAGCGCAATGGATAGGGTAACATGGGTTGTGTTTCATCAATTAACAGTAGCTACAGCCAGGCATGGTGGCTCACGCCTGTAATCCCAGCACTTGGGAGGCTGAGGCAGGAGGATTGGTGCGAATTCGAGACCAGCCTGGGCTACAAAAGTGAGCGCAGGACCAGCCTCAACTGCATAGCGAGACCCTGTCTCAAAAAGACAAAAACAAAAACAAAAACAAACAAACAAAAAAAAAACCAGTAGCTACAAATTATTGAACAACAACATTGACATTTTAAATTCATGTGGTGGTTTTATTTTTAGTTTCTTTTTCAGCTTTTGTTTTTTAATTAGTCCCCGTCTGCATTCCATTTCTCCTGACAGTACATGTCTGTGATACAGCTTGATTACTTTTTCATCCTTCTCTCCCCTCCCTCACTTTTGATCCCTTTCTCATTTGATCAAACTCTATCCTGTAGCTTCTCACTATCTAGCTTTTAGTCTGCTGTTTGCTTGTATTTTGGGTTTTTCATACAACAGAAACCATGCAGTATTTAAGCTGGTGTGTCTGGTTTAGTTCACTGAATATATGGTTTCCAAGGTGCATCCATTTTCCTGGAAATGACTCAGGCTTATCTGTCTTTTTGGCAAAGGAGTGTACCATTTTCATATAGGCTATATTGATTTATATTCTCATCAATGGTATGTAAGAATTCTCTCTTTCTTTCTTTCTTTCTGGATTTGGGACACAGTCTACAGGGTGTTCAGAGTCTCACTACATTGATCAGACTCATAATGATCCTCCTGTTTTCAGCCTCCCAAGTGCTGGGATTATAGGCCTGCAGCACCATGCCCAGTCTCAATCGCTGTCTCAGCGTGCCCAGAGGGCGGGACTGGCACAGCAGGTCTGGGGATTAAACCCCGGCCCCAACATCGGTTTGCAGGCACTTTAATTCACTGAACTCCTAGATTAGAAAATCTGAAAGTAGAATACCATAATAACTAGGCATCAGGATAGGAGTGGCAGGATGCAGTCAGTGGGATGTCAGAGAGTAGGTAGAAGAAGAGAGGTTCACATGATCAAGGCATGTTATATGTATGCATGGAATTGCCTAGAAATCATTAATATGTTAACTAATGTGTTTATTAGCAATTCTTTAAAAACATTTCAGTTCATTTTCCTTTCCTAAGTCTGCAAATAGGACTAAGGTGCCCTCTCTCAAAGACCTTACTTTTCCAAAAGCCAGAAAATTACAATAGATTTCAAGCTGAGAGCAGCTTGTCATCCTTTCTCTCTGTCTCAGTTTCCCCACACTGCTCTTGCTTTAAGGAATCTCAGAGGTGACATTTTGGACATGGCTTACTCAAAAAATGCTTCTTCCTTCCATAAAAATGAGCACAGTGATGAACATAAAATTATTCATCTCTGTCTGCAGCATCCAAATTGAAGAACCACACGAATACTGAAAGAGCACTTTTGCGATTAGGTTGATTGGTATTTATGATCCTTAATGAGATGTAATGTGGTCATTTGTGCAAAGTGCAAGCATATCCTCAACGCACGTTGTCATGCAGCCAAGTGGAAATTCCGTGGGCAAGAGAGAGCATCAGAGCGTCACAGCGGCTCTGCATCCTGCAGCAGCAGGATGCACATAACTGCCAGGTGTCCAGTGCGTCCATTCAAGTCTGCTATTTGTTTACACTGGAGATCTTGGAATCCATCAAAGCTAACTTAAAACGTTTTTACTTATCTTGTGTTTTATATTAATTACAGATTTCTGTGTATATGTAAGGAATAATTCAAGGGTTCCATGGTGCCTTTGCTCTGATTCCCTGAGTGATAATAGTGAGCACAACTCTACCACAGCATCACACATAACCAGTCAGCATGAACACAGTCTATGTCTATTTATTCATCATTTATTAATATATATTTGTAGCACCTAAAATACGTTATTTTGGGGAATTGGTATGTGCATAAAATAAATTGTATAACATAGCTATTATTATATTTTCCCTGCCCTCATCCATTTCCAAAAGTCTACCTTCTTGCTTTATACCATCTGTCTTTTATTTTGCTCTTACATTTTATTTTTCTCATGTAAAATAAACAAACCATGTTATGTTTAACTTCCTGTGTCTGATTTATTTCACTTCTTGTTTCAGTTTTTTGTGTGTACTTAGCTCCAGGAAAGTTTGGCAGGAGTATAAGTTTGTGTATCTGCAAAGATATAAGATATGCTATTCTGACATATATCTTTTAATTGGCCATTTCTTACTGTCTTTTTTCTTGAAAACCACTATCATGTTTTTCATTTTTATAGTATCATCAGTTCAAAAACGTTTTATGAGTGGATAGTATGTGACTTCTTGGAATTGACTATTTTTCACTTAGCATAATCATCTGGAGATTTATGTAAGTTGTATATATTAAGAGTTGCTTTCTTTTTTTTTTTTTTTGCTGAAAAACAGTCCATGATATGCATAGATTAGTTTTTTTTTTTTTTTTTTTTGATGGGACTGGCGTTCGAACTCATGACCTTGCACTTGCCAAGTAGGCACTTCTGCCATGGAGCTATTTCCCCAGCCCCACATAGATTAGATTTTTTGTTTAACTATGTACCCATGGAAAGACTTTTGATTTGTTTCTAGATTTTGTTGTTATGAAGAAAGATGACATAAGTATTTATGTGTGAGGTATTGGATGTGTGTCTAAGTTTAGGGAATAAATGCCTGAGATAATAATTGTTTGGCCACATGTTAATTATATGCATAGCTTTGTAAGGTGCTACTAAACTTCTTTCTGGAGTGACCGTACCATTTTTATTTATTTATTTATTTATTTATTTATTTTTTTCTTGTTTCAGAATCTTTATTTGTTTATTCACTCATTTTCATGGCCGGCTAAGCCCGCCCCAGGGCAGGGCTGGCGCAGCATGTGGTGCCGGGGATTGAACCATGGTCCCTGAAGCCACCCAAGCTTTCCCAAGCCGGCGCTTTAGACCACTGAGCCATCCCGCCAGGCCCCGACCGTACCATTTTTTGTATTTACCAGTATTCAAATGATTCCTCTCTCTCTCTCTCTCTCTTTATTTGACAATGCTGCTGCTTTTAGAGTCATTCTAATAAAGCATAATGTAATGAAATCTCATTTCAATTTCACTATGAATTTTCTTTTTCTTTTTCTTTTCTTTTGAGGAACCAGGAATTAAACTCAAGTCCTTGCATTTGCCAGGGAAGTGCTTATTCTACTGAGCTATCTCCCCAGCCCCCACTATGCATTTTCTAATGGTTAATGAAGCTGAATATTTTCCTATAATTGTGTGCCATCTCGATATCTTTGTCAGTGAAATCTGTTTACATCTTTTTTCTTATTTTAGTCAGATTATTTGTTTTTTACTTATTAGGTTGGAGAATTCTTATTTTTGAGGTGTGAGAATTCTTCATGTATTTGAGATACTTGCCTTTTTAAATTGTGGCTTGTACATATTTTCTCCCTCCTGTCTAGTTCGTCTTTGCTTGCTAACCAGTTATATTGAGCTCTTAAAGAGAGTTGTTAGGAGTTTCACCCTCTGCTTTCTGAAAAAGAGTATGTAAGAGTTGTGTAAATTCTTAGCCTACAGTGAAGCTCTGAGCCTGAGATTTATTTGGAATACTGTAATTGCAAAAATAGTCTTTAATTATTATAGTAGTCCATAGCTAAGTATTTGTCTTGAGTTTTGGTAGTCTTTTGTTTTTAAGGAATTGCTTTGATTTTTTAAAGTGTCCAGTTTGTATGTGTAAAGTATTTTTTTTTTTTTAACATATCTCATTAACCTTGTAATAGCCGGCTGCAGGATTTGTTGTGATATTTTATTTCTGTTATTGATGATTGTTTCATTTCTTTGTATTGCTATAGTTTTATCAATTTTATTTATGTTCCTGAAGAACAAGGTTTTGGTTCTTTTGATTTTCTCTATTAATTTCTTGTTTTGAAATTCTGATCCTATGTGTATTACTTACTTTCATATTTTATTATTGCATTTTAAAATTATCTGGTTGCTTTCCACTTTTCTTTCTTTGTGACTTTTTTCTCTCGTTTTTCCATATTTTAAAATTTGATTAGGGAGGCCATTCTCTTCACATCTGTTATATTCTGAGGGAAGTAAGGAGCAGCCACATTTCATGTTAGAGATTAATCTTTGCGATCAAGTATTTGCTGAGCAATGACTGAGCCACTCAGCACAGGTTCTGAGTCAGCACTTGACTTGGTCAACTGGGTCCAGAGTTAGAGATCAGACATGCCCTGTGGTACCATTACTAACATATGTTTTAAATTAATCATTTAAACATAACTTTAAGGAATAAGATTTAATTTTATGGCCTCTTGGTTATTCTTTAGTAGCATAATTAAATTTAATATTTCATTCTCAAACTAAAGTGACATTAGAGAATCTTAGGATTTTATGTCCATAGGTTATTTTCTCCAGTGCAGAAAGAACCTGAACTGCGACACAACTAAAATAAGTCAGTTCTTTCTGAGACTACATCTGTGTCCCCTACTTATTTTGGTAACATTGATCTGTCAATAACATGCATCTATTAATTTCAAAATAAACAACCTGTCATCTCTTAATAATGGTGAAGCTTTCTTCTGTTTTTAGGCCCTTTCCTATCCCAGGGATTCTTTCAATAGCCATAGCTACAAATAGCATAGTTCAAAGCATTCAGGATTATTTCTTCAAGGAGACATTTCTATGGCTTATCTGAATGTTTGGTTCCACTCAAAATTTGATGAAAAATGTGCTATTTTAATAGTTCTCAGTACTTGGACTACTCTGGAATGATATGAGGAAGTAGATAGGTCTGCTCAATTATAAAATAAGTAAAGAAATAACATTTTAAAAATGAGAACCTCTGTTCTTTGAAAACATTGTCTTTTATCCAATATGCTGCATTCAACCTTTTATTAAGTTGTGCAATAACTGATTCCTTTATTTTGTATATACTGCTTACATACTAAAGTTACTCCTTTAAGGACTGGCCAGATAGCTCAGGGGGCTAAAGTGCCTGCTTAGGCAAAGTGCAGCAGCCAGGGTTTGATACCAGCAAGCCATGCTGGCTCTGCCCCCTGGGGCATGCTGAGATGGCAATTGAGACTGGGTGTGGTGGCACGAACCTATAGTCACGTGCTTGGGAGGCTGAAAACAGGAGAATCACCAAGAGTCTTATCTGTTTAGTGAAAAACTGTAGACCCTGTAAACCTGTACCAAATACAGGAAAAAAAAAAAAAAAAAAGAAAAAGAAAAAAAAAGAAAGAAAAAAGTTACTCCTTTAAGAAGTCTTTTATTTTTATTTTTTAATGTATTTTAGTATAGAGTCTACAGGGTCTCACTATGTAGATCGGACTTGTAGTGATTCTCCTGTTTTCAGCCTCCCAAGTGCTGGGATTACAGATGCCCACCCCCACACCCAGTCTCAATCGCTGTCTCAGTGTGTCCCAGGGGTGAGGCCAACATGGAAAGCTAGTGATCAAACCCCATCTTGTGTCTACCTAAGCAAAATAAATCTTTTAAAGTGAAAACCATTCATAAAAAAATCTCATTTTTCATAAAATTACACATACTGAGGTAAGTCATAACAGCAAACGATTCCTACTACTGACCAGACCGGACTGTCACCTCCATCACTGTACATATAAACTCATTGCTAATCCAATACTAGCAATAAATGTTAGTATTGCTATTATTATTTTGAAAGTTAGGAAACTGAGTTACAGAGAGTATTCAATATATGTTTAACACTACTTGGTAATTAATGCTTAAGTTCTTTAAGATGGAATATTTAGCGAAAATATGCAACCCAATGTCATTGTTATCAATGAGCAAAGAAAACCTGTGTATTATCCTACCGAGCAGTAGCTCATAAGCACATTGGTAATATTGATCGAGAAGAATGTTTAATAAAGAGGTCTCAGCAAGATATGACAAAATGATGAGGTATTTAAAAAATACCATGCAGCAATGTGATATGAGGATTTCTGTAAGCTCTTAAACACCACTGTCAATCTTGAGTAACTTCTTTTTCTCTTGGATGTTTCTGTTGCATGTTTTTGGCAAATGTACAAGAACTTAATGAGTGAACTTTGCCAAACCTGCAGCTTTGTAAATGCATCAGATGCAAATTACACCAACTGCTGCTCCAGAGCGAGGGTCCTCAGCGTTTCACTTTATGACTTGAACTGGCTGCTTAATGGGCTGTGTGGGCCTCCGCATTTGTCTTGCACAAAAATGCAAATATGTATGTATATGTGGCATGAATATATATATGTACACACACACTAGTTATAAAACCTAGCAAATTTAATATCAATCAGACGAAAGCAAAATTCATGCTTTCAAAAAGGAGAAAGAAAAATCTTAACTATAGTTTGCAAGAGAAAAAAGTTTTTAGAGAAACAGAAAATGATAAAGAAACTACATTATACATATTTATGAATGCCACTGTTGGGAGAAGTCCCATAATCTTGGTGCAGAATATAAAGATGAGGGAGGAAGGTTTTCTCTTCATTAAGAAATAATTCTTCTATAATTTCTTGCTTAGTCAAGTCATCTGAGGGAAAATGGAAACATGCAATTGATTTTGGAGAATGCTGATGATTCTGTAAAGCCAGAGAAGCATTTGATTTCATGGTTGGCCTGAGAAAAAGGGGTAAGATTATTTTCTAACCCATATGAAATAATTTTATGCATAGGAAAATTGAATACTATTAAAGACTAATAGTGAAGTTACCAGAATGGCTTAAAGGACTTCATATTTCAGGAGTGAGGAAATTTAATTGAACATCATGATAATTTAGTGATTTTTTTTTTTTTGTCTTTTTTGAGACAACTTGTCTTTTTTGCAACTCACTCTGCAGTTGAGGCTGGTCTTAAGCTCTGTTTTGTAGCCCAGGCTCATATTGAACTCACACTGATCCTCCTGCCTCAGCCTCCCAGGTGCTGGGATTACAGACATGTGTCACTATGCCTGGCTTTATTGTCTTTTAAGTATAAGGTCCTACTGGACAAGAGCACATTAAAATTGAAGACGGAATTCATCCACCAAATAAGGCCATGTCCTTGAAGAAATTGAGTAATTATCAAATAAATATTTCCAATATCAAAATGGTCAGACAGTTTTAACATTGTTATTGTTTTTCTGGTTCACAGATCCAAAAGTCTATGGTCTAAATGTGTTCCCCCAAAATTTATATACTGAAATCTAACACCCACTATGATGGAGTAGGAAGCAGATTTCAGAGAGGTGATTAGATTGTAAAGGTGGAGGCTTCCTGAATGATACTGGGTCCCTTATTAAAGAGGCTCCAGAGAAGACCCTCATCCATTCCTTTGAATTCTTCAGGGACTCATCTACAGGAGATCATTCTAGAACCAGAAAGTAGGCTTTTTGAAGACACCAAATCTGTGGGCGATTAGATCTCCGGCCACCAGAACTTTGAGAAATAGATTTTCTGTATGCATAAAACACTGTTTATGGTATGTTCTGATAGAATTCTGAATAAAGACAAGAACTATGATCATATAATTATCCTAGTGGACTGTGATCTCATGTGACTTTGTCAGTATGCCATTCTTATGAGAGTCAGCACGAGCTCTGTTCCCAGAGTGCTTTTCATACCTGACCTACACACAGCTGTCTGCTGCTCACTTCCTTCTGTGCATTGTCTGCCTGTGTTACAGTTCACCCACAGAAACCATCCAGGCAGTAATCCTGATAGCACTGTGTTAGGCACTCTTGTTTTCATTTCACTGCTCTTCCTGTCTCCTCACACCACCCATAGTCATAGAGGAGTGCTTTATATCTACTGCATGTGGCTAGTGTTTGTTAATGCTTAGTTCTCATTTTATGGTTAAATATGATTACATTTTAAGTAAAGAAAACAGCTAATTACATAGCTACAAATAAAATCATGAAACCACTTTAGAAGCAATGACAGAAATCTAGGACTCTCTTTGTCTCTCTCTCTCTCTCTCTCTCTCTCTCTCTCTCTCTCTCCCCCTTATCTCTCATCTTATTTTCAGGAGAGCATGTGAATCTAGACACTTTAAATTCATGTCTGTGGGTGATCACTGGCCGTGGCAAGGTGACAAGCAGCCTCAACATGAGCTTCATTTTACCAATATGTTTAAAAAAACAATCAAATGAACATATTAGAAATTAGAACACAAGCTTTAAAATTTCTACAGCTGATACAACCAGACAAATAGATTTATTGTTTTGATGAGCAGCTTTCCCTTAAGACTTCTGGAACCATGGATCATTTCTTTGACAGCAGTGTTGCTGACCCAAGTTGAGCATTACATAAACAGGCAAGGTGAGCTGACTGCTACTGATCATGAGGCTCTGGAGTTCCATAGAAAACATGGCCTTGAATTTAACTTGGAACAAGAATATAGCTGTACTCAGATTAAGTAACCAGAAATTCCTCCTGATATTTTAATTTCAATTTATTACATGTTAATATTTCAGTGAATGCAGTTTTTGAGAAGGTTAAAATTTATTTTAACATATTCAGGTACATTTTGAAAATTAAAGTGTAAGTCATTCCTAATAGCACACAAATCTCCCTGATCGCTATCATCTATCTTTTCTTTTGTCCTTTAAATTATTTATACTTTGGGTTCCCATTTAAGAGAAACCATAGGATATTTAACCTTCAGTGCCTGGTTTACTTCACTTAATATTATCATCTTCTAAATATTCAACTTGCTGAATTTTCATCAAGTAAGTTCACTTAGGAAGCTAGAGTTCAATAGAAGAGAAGAACTTCCTCTTTCCTGTGTGCATCCAAGGTCACCAGTCACTCAAAGGACGTCTCTCCTGATGCCTGAAACTATCAGTGCAAGTGACTTTTATATTTATGGAATCACAAGATGTGTCTGTTAAGTTTATGAGATCTGCCGATACAGCCATAAGATATTTATTCATGAAAAAGATGTTGCTTTCACAATAAATATATTGGTAGATGATTTTAGAAGGTGATGTTTGTTTGTTTGTTTATTTATTTATTTTTAGTGGAACAAAGTTATGTTTATTAGGAAAGCACCAACAGTACATTCTTTGAAATTACTGGAATTTTATTTGCCCGAGGCTTATGACTTGTGACCAAAGACATTGTGCAAAGAAAGCAAAGATTAAGTACACTTTAGGGAGATGGAGACGTATACATTATTAGTGACATAGGAATCCAGGTGGACCAAAGAAACCATTCAATACACTACATAAATCACAATACTCAATAGTGTTTTCAGCAAAATTTTTTAAAACCAAGAGCAAAAATATTAAGCACTGTTTATAGTAGACATAAATTTTATATAATTTAAAAATCATTTTTCAGATCATAGAGCATAAAGTGGAAAAATACATATGTTGGTGAAATCTAACTACTGTATATTTATCACCTATTAAAGTTGTTTATATGCACCGTAGTGTAAAAAACAGCAAAAGAAATAAAAATCTTGAAAATTGCCTGATGAAAAATAAAATAACCATTGGGTTTTAATGGCTTCTCCTGGTTGCCAGCACTACAAAAGACAAAAATCTCATGCAAATAGGTGATAAAACCAGGCACAAACCTTTGCCAAATTAGGCCCACCCATAGAAATATACTATCCACCCACATTTTCCAAGAAAAGCTGTTGTTTGTTTTGATCTTTGGATCTTTGAGGCCCATTTGGTCACAAAATGTTACAAACTTTGTGTTTCCTGCACTATAATATCATATGCTTGTCTGGTACTATTCTAAAAGTAGTTTACAAGATGATGAGGAGGACACAGAAAGAATCCAGTGTCCATGGAATGCATGAAGCCACTGAGCAGAAATGGGAGAGGGGAAGAAAAATATTTAGTTCCACAGGGATCACTCATCTTCAGCTGACTGCTGCAAGGAACATTTTTTATAAAGGATCACTTCTGGCTATTATTCACCATTTCTAGTTAAGGGGACCAAATCAGAGATACATTGCCATTTTTCTGCAAAATTTAGAGGAAATTATGTTGAAAGTTTTAATTGTAATATGATCTTGTCAACAAATTTGAAGAATATATTAGTTTTAATATTTTGTTTTAATTATTTATTTATTTGGTACAGGGTCTCGCTATGCAGCTTAGACTTGTAATTATCCTGTCTCAGCCTCCCCACTGCTGGGATTATAGGCATACACCAGAGCTCCTGATTTGGTGGCTGGTGTGCACCAAGATTTATGTATTTAAGAAGTGTACTCAGTTTTTTACCACCTGAGCTCATTTAGCATAATCCTTAATACTTTGGAAGGTTATTTTTGGTGTAGAGATTATTTGTTATGATTCTTAAGTATAAGAGAAAATGAGAGATAAATTCTAATTTGGTCCAAATCGTTTGAGGAAGCTTTAGAATACTCACATGTAATGTGTAATTTCATTTTTTATTCTTTATATTCTCCATATAAATCTTCATTCAGTTCATGTTGATTATGCATGCATATTAACTTCAGCCTATGACAAGTTATTAGAGTATTTCATAATTCTGGGGATGTCTGTAAATCTTTTCTGTAATATTGGCTCAACCCTTCTCAAGATATTAATTTCATTTCTTAAGCTCTATTCTTATCTGTGCCAATGTAGTGCAAGCAAGGACCCTACACTGAACAATCACATATGTCAATATATGTCTGCTTATTTCTTAGGCTTAAAAAAAGACAGAGGAAGTAATTGTACATTAGAGTGAAACACTATATGTCTTA